>PVLD010006438.1:12365-100789 GCA_004027595.1 Dinomys branickii | reverse complement strand
GGGCCATCATCTGTGTAACCTGAGTAACAAAGATGAAGGTAACATTATGTAGGACAGCATCCAGAGCTAATTCCCTTCTATGTTCTCTATAATTCTGTATTTCCTCAGTCGTTTTTGTATTAGCAGAAATGAAGATAACTTTATATTATACAGCATCCAGTGCAAATTCCCTATCTTATCTATAATTTGGTATTTCCTTGAATGTTTTTGTGTTAACTAATGTGAAGATAACTATGTAATACAACATCCAGTTCTAATTCCCTAGTATATTCTGTATAACTTTGTATTTTCTATATTGTTTATGGCTTTTCTGGTTCATATGTCTCCATTCTTTTGTCTTTAAAATAAAATTAAAAAAAAAAAAAAAAGAAGGAGCAGGATCCTATGAGGGCATCTATGATACACCTGGAAACAAAATCAGAACCATACCTTGGTGAAAAATCAAAATAGCACTACCTGAATAGACTAAAACTAAATATGTCTTCTGGGAATTTAAAGTATGAAACTATGACAGCAGGTGATAATAATAGTTTTGAACATTCATGTTTACCATCTGAAAATAAATAAGGAGTGTGCATTCATTAGAATGCAAACCATAGAAAGAAAGAAAAGACAGAAAGGAAGGAGAGAAGGAAGCATAGAAGGAAGAATTGAAGGAAGGAAAGAAGAAAGGAAGGAAGGGAGGAGGAAACACCTGCTGTAATGAAATTTCATAAGCTTAAAACTATAAAGTACAACATTATTTTGTTACAATATTATTAAACAAAGTATAAAAGAAAATAACAGTTCCGCAGAGTTAATCAGAAATATTTTTTGAATTGTATTTGTGAAAAACACTTATTACAAATTGTAAAATATGCAAACATTAAAAATTAAAAATATTAAATGCCAAAACTAATACCTACAAGTAATTCCTCATTTATATGATATTGCATAATGCATTTTATTAAAAAGAAAAAACATGGAAATCATCAGTTAAACCCTAAACTTACCAAGAATAAGACAATACATATAAATGTGAGTTCCAGTGTGATATAAACCTAAGGAACATAATGATGAAATAAGTACTGAAGGGAATATGAATGAGAAGCTGTTGTTACACAGGGTTTATAAAACTGGTAAAGCATTATTTAAAAAATATGGGCAACAAAATCGTATAAAATACCATTTATGGAAGAGAAGACAATGTAGCAGCCTTTAATCAAAAACAAGGTGATGTTTACACATGTGACACTGATTTATTTCACTTGTGAATATGCTCTCAACTTCCATCCATTTATCCATAACAGTCTCGTGTTTATTCTTCTTGAAGGCTCTTAACTAAGTTGCAGGGAAGTGTGTGTCTTCTACTTTGTGAACACCAGTTTTAGCTTCAGAATGGAGAACAAAATATTTGTTAATAACTTTTAATTTACTATGCCTCAAGTTTTGTGACTACTTCAATCACTGAGAAGCTCATTATAACATCAATTGTGAAATCTTTCTACTCAGTGTCATTTAAAGGTATTATTAACACTAAGTGCAAAATTAATTGGGCAAATATATTTATGTATTTTGTTCTCAAGTAATAACTGCGTTTAAGTAACAATAATGAGTCGGGTAAACAAAATTGTAGACATACATTCTGAAGCTAAACCCGGTGTTCTAAAGCCAGTGGTCTCCGAGGAGAGGTGACAAAGAAGAAGAAATACACTTCCTTCAAACTTTGTTAAGAGCCTTAAAGAAGGGGCTGGGGATGTAGCTCAGTGGAATAAGCGCCTGCTTAGCAAGCGCTGGGTCCTGAGTTCGATCCCCAGTACCGCCAAAAAAAAAAAAAAAAAAAAAAAAAGCTTTAAAGAAGGATAAACATGAGACTTTTATAGATAAATGGATGGAAGTTGAGAGCATATTCAGAAGTGAAATGAATCAGACTCACAGGTGTAAACACCACCTTGTCTCTCTGGTGTGAGAAACTGAATGAGTAAACAAGCTCTAAAATGTACTGTAGATATTGTGAACTGGGAAGGAAGAGTTTAAAAGGAAAGGTGAGGGAAACAGGAAAGGAAGGGAGGGAAAAGGGAGAAAAAGTGCCGCTGAGCTATACTATTAGTGTCTCAGTGCATTGAAAACTTAGATTTGTGGTAATATTGATTGTAGAAATTTTTATGTCCATATTTTGGACTCAGTAACTACTGTGAAGATGACAATATGCAATGTATTAACTATTTTTATTCTCCTATTATTTTGCTATGAAATTCTGTTTTCCCTTGTTTCCAGAAAATAAAAAAGAATTGTTTTATTCGGGCATTTCTAGGAATTACCAAAACCGAGACTGGCACGAAGTACTGACCCATGAATGTAACACAATCCATAGGCTGGACACAGCATGTACTTCCTCCCCTTGGCGATGTGGTTTTGTACATATTGATGGAGGAGGCAGGAATCCGCACTGCAAATTCTGTTCTCTAATTAGGTTAACTTATCTTTTCATCCAATATGGCAACCCACTTCAGACAGAGAATGCGCTTCTATGACATTATTTACTGATTTTCTTTAAGAGCAACAAGTCTTTTTCTTTGTAGTGTTCCTTTCCTCAACATATTTCAACATGTTGGCATGTTGCCATTCTAGTTTTTGAATCTATTCAAAATCACACTTGCCTGATAAAATGCAGTAATTTTTGCATTCCTCTGATCTTTATTTGTCAGCATTAAACTATTTCCTAGGACAAAAATGTCCTTTGTTATGCATTTCATATGTTTTTACCTAATAACACCAAGTAAAAAGTACCAAATAAATAAATAAATATGTACATAAGCTCTTCCTTTGTTAATCCAGACTAGACAAAAGGCGATTCTTTCACAGGAAAAATGTGATTAAATACAGGACATTGCTCTTATGAAATATCCTATTATGAGTCATTTTAAATATGTTTAATAAAAGAAAAGGGTATATTTCCTTTACCATTTTTCACTGATCCTTCTAGTATTTATTTGAATTTTTCTCAGCTAATCTTTAATTCAAATATGATCCTTCTAGTATATATTTGAATACTAGAATATTTAAATCAAATGTTATCATAATACAGTTGCTTGTCATCTGTTAAGAACTTGAAAATTGTTCTGCAAAATCTAATCCTCTCAGCTATCTTTGAAACAGTTACAGTCAAGAAAAGACTATTCATGAGAGATTAAGGTAACTGCAATTATACCAGTCCCTAGAAATACTCCCAGACTAAGATATTCAGATTTAATATAATTAAGTGCTTCTCATTTACTGTGACGCTGTAACTCCTAAATGACATAGAATTTACTAGATGAAAATATGCCTGAATACATTTTATGAATTATACTGTATCTTTGAGACAATATAGGCCAGCACTAAGTGCAAACTGGAGTTGCTTAAATTAACTTTAAGAACTGTTGCTACCCCAAGCAAGAAAGTAGAAATCATGACTAATTTTACTCTGTTAGTTTAAAGCTCAAGATGAAATGAATCAGACACACATGGCTTTTCTGATATGATAACCCCGAGTATACGTAAAGAGATAAATAGAGAATAGGTAGCAGGATATAAGGAAGTAGATTTTTCTCAAAGGAGAGGGCACCAAGTGTTGGAGGCAGTTGAAGGGAGAGAGAGAAAAAGAGGTGAGAAAATACATTAAGAACTGCCATCTACATGCGCTAACTTCTCACAAGCAATGTGAGCATTATGTACTGCAAGCACGTACAGGAAAAATGTGGAAGGGTATCAGGAGATGAGGGAGGGGAGGAAAATGAAATGAAAAATATGGAATTAAGGTTTATGTACCAATTCCCCACAAGGAATGTAAAAATTGTGTACAACAAACATATTTAGTAATAGTGAGTTTCTCAAAAGATAAAATATACTTTTACAATCAAGTAAGAGTCTATGGATGATGCTCAGAAGCCAGCTGGCCAGATTTGTCATGAGATCTTTCCGAAATGTGTTGCATGCAGACATATCTACTCCTCAGATTTAGACACGGATTTACTGGGAATGGAAAAATCATATTTTTCTTTTATGTTTTACAGACAAATTCAGTATGCACAAGTTTAGGCATTCCTTGGCTAACTGAACTAAGGTAAACCAGAAAAGTGATATAGGAGAGTTTATTAAGAAATTACTGCTACATATTCAGATCCTCATTTTAAAAGCAAACTATGGCTTGAATATTGACAATGTCTGCATTGAAAGGTTTATTGAAACTGATTATTTATTGAAAATAGGAACAAAAGCAGTTCAGGGACACATTATCACAATCCTCAATGCACTGGTTATTTGTCAATGGTTATTTTAATGTCTCGGTGAGAAAGTAATTTTGTTGGAATCAGTACTTTAATTAAATGCTCATGCTTAAACAGTTCAATCTGAGAATAAATTTATCTTTCTCCTTGAAAAAATGCACTTAGGAACAGGCTCCTAACTTGATGTTTCTTTTAAATATAAGGACACATTTTTTCATCGATAGTTTGACAGCTTTAGATTGAATATAGACGCAGAGGACTTTCTGAAATGTAAGGTTTCCAAAGTTGTTGCTTTAGTGATTTTGCACCATGAATAACAAATATCTTTTCCTCCCCTCACCTTCTCTTAATCTCACTATATATGAAGACACTCCCCACATTAATGTATTTCTGCTAAGTCCAGCCATTATCAACTCCACAGTTTGTGAACTTGTTATTTTCAAGGAGTACGACTTTGAGTATTGTGTGCTTAGAGCTCAATATTTATAAGATTACTTTATTCAGTTATGTACTTAGCTCTCCAAAGTGCCCCTCTCCTGTGCTCCTTATGCTTTACATAAACATAACTTGGTTTGGCTTTGTCTGAGTAGTTAGGTCAACATGTACTAATAAACAATGTCATTGAATTTATTTCTTATACATATTTCCTGTAGTATTTACCTGCTGTATTCTAAGACATACTAGTAAAATGTCATAACGACCACAATAATAATTCAATTTTACACTTGCCGTGTGATTAGAAAATTAGAAATATTTATCAATTTCCATGAATTAATGAGTATATAGCTGTATTGAAATAAACAAATGGTCATGTTACATAATTTAAGTGTTTACAGTTGTTTGTACTTTCTGTTAAACTTGAGAATGTGTTAATTGTTTCAGTAAAAGCTGGAAAATCTATTTGACCTGAAGAGAAACCAGAGTGAGTATTAATACTTCACCTTCTTTACCTGTAATATTATAGCATCTACCTAGAATAGGCACCTGAGTTATAAATTAAAATCCTTATCATTATCTTGATATTTACTATAATTGTTATAGTTCCACTCAAAATTATCATTCAAATTAGCCACATGAATTATAAATGAAGGCTAAAGCACTGAAATATATTAGCCTATATTTATTTTGTTAAAAAAACTCTAAGTACAATTTAGTTTTATTGACTGCATATAAAAATGTGTGTAGCATAATTTTAGAGATCTAATGCCATAGATACATTTTATGTCAGTTTTTATATACATTTTATATCAGTTTATATTAGTTTTTGTGGACACCTGAGATTAGACCCAATGATTAGTCAAAAACTGACAAAGTAGGGATAGTAATTACGTATTTGCTCCAAGATAATTTATAAAACAACAACAATCCAGAAACTGATCAAAGGCTTTGTTAGAAATATTGAAGAATACTTTCAGCACTATTTGTAGATCTTGGGAAAATATTTAAACAAGCAAGTAAGGAAAGGGAGTGAAGAACAGGGAAAGGACGCTCCCATCGGTGCCAGTTGACATTTATTATTATGAAGCGGTCACTACAGCACTGTAGCATAATTACAGGGTACAATTACGGAGAATACGTCTGAAGAATCGAGAAGTACACATTTTCTTAGTATTCACTGATTACACAAAATAATGGCTTTCACTGTCGCATTTCACACAAACCTAAGGCATAGTTTGATCTTCTTTGCACCGTGGAACTCTCCCGACCCTCCCATCATCCCTCGTCGATCCCCTTCATTCTCTTCAGTAATCTCCTTTCTACTTTCATGTTTTTCTTCAGATTCCACATATGAGGCAACGCATATGATGCCCCCTCCCTCTCTCCTTCTCCCTCTCTCCCTCTGCCTTCTTCTCTCTCCCTCCTTCAACTTCTCCCTCTCTCTAGTGATGTTCATTATTCTGAATTTGGCTTATTTTGTTTAACACGAAGAAAATGTCATCTCTTTTTCTGAAAATGCCATGAATTGATTCCTTTTTATAGCTGAATAATACTCCCTAGCAAATGTATACACTGCATTTTCGTTATCGATTCATCTTTCAAGGGCATCCAGGTTGACTCCATAATTTGACTACTGTGAATGGTGCTACAGGGAATATGGTCGTGCAGGTATCTTTATAGTACGTTGGCTTTAATCCCTTTGGGTATGGAGCAAAGGTTAGTGTAGGGAGATCACACAGTACCTGTATTTTTAGTTTAGTGAGGAAATTCCATGATGCTTTCCACAGTGACTGTACTAACTTTCATTCTCTCCACCAGAATGTAAGTGCCATTTCTCCCTATGTCCTTTCCAGCATTTTTTTCTTGATAATAATCACCTTCTAATTGGGATGAAATGGACTCTCACTATATCTATGATCTACATATCTCTCTGATAAATACATTTATTGAATATTTTACATAATATTGGTCTTCATTATTTTAACTTGGCATCATTTGATTTTTTAATCCGTGGCTCTATCTCTGTAGTATATTTACTGATTTTGGTGCACTGAATTCTCTTTAAATCTCTGGGATGAATCTAGCTTAATTATGCTGTATGATCTTTTCAGTGTGTTGTTCAATTGCTTGCAACTATTTTATTGAGAAGTGTGTCTATACTCATCAAGTGTATTAACCTGTGGTGTTTGAGTTTTGCTTTTGTTTTTATTACGTTCTTTCAAATTTTGATATCAATGTGATAGTGCTTTGTGGAACCAGTTTGGAAGCATTTCTTCCTTTTCAATTTCAGAGAACAACTTGAAGAACACTGCTGTTAGATCTTCATAAAAGGTCTCATAAGATTGAGAAATTAATCCATGCTGTCTTGGGCTTTTCCTTGTTGGGATATATTTTGTGAATATCTCCATCCCATGGCTGGTTATGGATGTGTTTATGTATTTATAGTATTTTCCTTTAATTTTGGCAAGTAGTATGTGTCTAAATTTAGCCATTCTTCTAGATTTTCCAATATATGGGGACACAAGTTTTGAAAACAGTCTTTAGTGACTCCTTGGATTTGATGAGCTCTGCTGTAATATCACATTAGTTCCTCTCTAATATTATTAATTTGTTCCCTGTCTCTGCCTCTGTTTCTCTGCCTCTATATCTCCCTCTGTCTCTGTCTACAATAGCATTTATGTTTTTAAAGAAACGATTCTTTGTTTTGTGGATTTTTTATATTGTGATTTTATTTTAGCTCTACCCTTTATTTTTTATTTTATTTTACTAATTTTGGGTTTGGCACATGTGAGTTTTCTAATAACTTGAAATACATCACTAGGATGCATATTTGATATTTCATTGATTTTTAAATATAGGCACTTTTACCTATACATTTTTCTTTAAAAATCCCTTTGGTGTATCCCACAGATTCTGACACTTTGTATTCTCATAGCCCTTTGATGTTGAGGATATTTAAATTTATCTCCTGATTTCTATAATGATTCACTAACCATTGAATAGGATATTGTTCAATGCCCATATATTTATAAACTATTTTGAAGAGAAGAGTATGCAATATAACAACCACTGATGAATTCAGACCATCTTGATTAGTGAAACTCTGCATTATTTCTAGTGTTTTTAAATTTTTTGTTCCCTGTAATGGGTTGATCAATGTTGCCTTCTTAACATCTGGTAATTGAGCAACTTCCTTGAAGATAACAGTGTGGGGCACTATTACCATTGTTAATTTCTTATCATCTTATTTTGAAATTCTGTATCCCTTTCATTGCTTTTATGTTGTTTCATGTTTATCTTTGTTGCTATTTTGTTTTCTTTTCTCTTAAAATAAAAGCTAATAAAAAGCTTTTTTTGCTGTTGGCTTCTAGTGTCATTCTATTGTGATCTAATAAGGGATGTGATATTATTTCATTTTTCACTTACTGACTTGCTTGATAGCTTAATGTAGCACATTCTATACCATCCAGGTGAGTGCATTATACAATGGCCTCTAGGCACACTGCTCCTCTCTATCTCCTCGCTGTTTCTGAACTTTTTGTCAGCACTCCCCAAAGACTCTTTGACCAACCCACGAACTTGTTGATGTCTGGGGCTCTCAGAACTCAGCAGCTTTTGGCTGGCGTGAGCACCAAATGTGCAGTACCTGGAGCTCTGGCAGTAGGCACAATATGTCACAAACAAACCATGCACATATTTGAAGAAATGGTGGGAAAGTGATTACCTTGTCCAGTGCTCTTTCTCCTTTTCCTAGATCACATTGGTCACAAACAATGTCAACACCGAGACTCACTGAGATATAGGTTTCCCAGCATCTGCTTCTGAGTCCATAACTCAGACCCTAAACTTGTCTCTTTCTTTCCTGAGGGCCCTCCAGTCCTAATTCTGTCACCAGCCTTCTAATGATTCACTGGCTGTTGGTTTCTCTAGTGCTCTGATCTGTGAATGCCTTGTTCCTCAGGCGTCCTCTCAGTGTAAGAAGAGATCCAGGACAGGTGGACCCCGGAAGGTGCTTGCTAAGCCAGGCTCCAATAACAACAGTGGCTACCTCTGCAGTAAATGGCTTCTTCCATCAAGCAGTTAGATTTTTTCCCAAAATTGCATGTTCATTGGAGCTAGGGTATAACTGGTACCAGGATCAAGGTATGGATCAAGGGATGGCTCTGGTTGCTTTTCTAAATACTCCTGATACTGGAATTCTTCTGGGCTTCTCCCTCTAGTTCCCTGCCCATACTTGTGTCTTTAATTGCCCTCCCCCCATTTCCTGATTACCTGTGCTTTATCTGTGCTCCAAGCATCCTCAGAGCGCCAGTCCCTGTAGTCAGCCATGATTTCACTCTGATATTGTAAATGGTGTCATTTATATGCAAGAATTTAGAAGGAAACTATGGCCAACCATGCCATGAAATTACACCATTGAGAAGTGAATAAATAAACAACAAACTGTAGATGTGTCTGACCAATTACAGAGCATGGTAGATCTCTTTTATTTTATAGACATTGTTGCCAGTGATTTATAACAAGCCTTTAAAAATTTAAGCATGTTAGTATCTCATTTCCCTGCACAATTTTACCACCCCATTATGTATTTTGCAATATGTTCTCAGACTGTTTGAGTTGTACTGTTTTATAAAGAAGATTCATGATGCATTGTATCAAGGGAAGCAATAGAACGAGAACCAAGTATATATTTTTTGTCACTTTCTTTTACATTACCGTATTATTTATTTAAGTTTAATGTTTCAAAAAAGCACAGTAGCAAATCTGTTAAAATTACAAATGATTCTGAGAAACACATATCAGGAGCTATGAATGAAATAAGTTTAATAATTTGACAATCAGAACTAATGTTACAGAGTCTAGAATTTACAATTCTCCTCACCCACAGAAACCAATTGAGATAAATGTTATTTTATTTTTCACTCTTTTAGATGAAAATGGATCACTTAGTGATATGACGTTTGATTTACTTTTGTGATGATTCTTAAAATGTTTTATTTTTAAAATAAATATTCTTTCTTAATGCTTTTCACTTGAAAGTTTTATGAAGGATAATTGCAATATGTACCTAAAATTCAAATTCATAATATGTTGCTTTTTTCTAAAAAGTTTACTCAAGCAATTTTCATTCTGTTTTGTAATGTTTGACCTAAGCATTTTATAGCATTAGCCTAATTTACATATAATAAGTTATTGGAAGATCTCTGAATATCTTGCCTAGTACTTTAAAAATTATTATTTTGTCAAAATTTAGAACACTACATCCTCAGTCTCCCATTCTAAAATTTTTTTTTTTTTTCCCGGCACTGGGGATCGAACTCAGGACCCTGCGCTTGCTAGGCAAGCGCTTATTCCACTGAGCTCCCATTCTAAAAATATTGCCACTTACAGAGGTGGGAAGTGAACTCCATCAATCTGGATATGCTAAAGCAAGTTTATTGGGTAAAATTATCCAAAATTTGCATGAAATATTTAAATTCTCCTTATTAAGGTATTTAGCTTCATTATATTTCATCATTTAATAAACATGGAAAGTTAATCTTATGTATAAACCAGGGCTTAAGGTCAGAAAACTTATTTGTATAAAATCAACAGAAAATATATCTTACATGCTATTAGATAAAATATACATTAAATGAGTAGTTGCATATTTTTGATTAATATAATAACCACAATGTAGGTATACAATTGTCTCGGTTACTTTTCTCTCGTTGCTGAGACACAATACCCAACACCCACAATGAAGGAAGGAAAGGATTATTTAGCTTACAGTTTGTGGAGGTTTCAGTCCATATTTGGCTGGTTCTGAGGCAGAGTGGCACATGACAGAGGGCAAACTGTTTAGGGCAGCAGAGCACAGCAAAAACCACAGGCAAAAGGGAGGAATGGCTGCAAGCAGCCTCCTTTTCTCTCTTACATTGTAAACAGGCTACCCCCACCCAGGGGCGTGTACCTCTCACATAACCTCCATGCCCTCCTCTTCCACAGGCTCAGGATGTTTACAAAATAAGCACCCTGGCTTCCTGCTGAATCACTCAGTTAAACCTCCAGATTCCCCAAGTTGACACAATGTATCAACCATAACAACAATGACATGGACAAATGTATTAGGTTTAGACTGTAGCTTCAGGTAAGGCTTTCTAGGGATTGATTCTTTTATTTTCATAGGAAGGCATGCATTCTAAGATAAAGAGAAATTAACTATTCTGACAGACATATTGCATGGAATTCACTATTGCATAAAAATTTATATGAGAACACAGTCTTCCTGTGTCTGGTGCAAGCACTTCTGATTTATGAAACTAGAGCATGTTGAGGGGAGGAACTTGATGAGGAGGACATAAGGGTTGACATCCGTTGGTTTCTTCCCATGTTACCTTTGTCCCCAGTTCTTTCTATCTTACAAAATTTTACAAGCGCTGAGGGATTTTGTCCTGTTCTGGTTGTTGACTGTTTGGGCAAAGCGAATGGCGTGGGTTACTTACACAGACTTAGCTTCAGCACAGCCATTCTCAATTTTCCACTAAGAGTTTATCTAGCAAAAGTATTGGAGTGATGGAATGACCTTCCTCCAGAAAGTATCATGACAGCAAATCGAGAGCGTGAAGAGCAACACTGGCAGCAAGAAGCACATTACCAAATACGCACTGTGGCGAAGGCAAACACTGGTACCAGGAGACCAGAATAGTACGAGTCATCTCACAGGATGGGTTTTATGGCATAAAGATCTTGCTGGTGGTTCTAAAGGTATTATACTTTATTTGTGACTCTGACTGGTTAATTTGTTCAATTCTAGAAGATATTTTGAGTCTGGTTCTCCAAATCTGTTTTTGTACATTCATTTGTCTAGTGGATATCATTTTTAAAAGCATACTTTTCATTTTACATGGACCATAATATGGATCTTCACGTGAAACTAAGAAATAAACATGTTACTAGAAGTAGATAAGGAGACACAGAAAATTAATTGTGGAGTTTGTGATTGATCACCTTATTGGCTGGTACTAAGTGGAAAATCCAATCATTTCTAAGAAACATGAATCTGACACCTATCATATTAAATTAAAAAATTAATTCATCTTCTATTCACTGTCAATTGAAATGAAATTATAACTGAATACAATGATTTCTGTATTAGAATAGCTTACATGTACAAACTTTATGAAAAGCAACAAAATACAGTGCTAAATATCCTTAAAATATTTCATCATGATACAAAACACATGATTCTTATGGTTTAGACATGAAATACAATCTAACAGTCTCATGTGTTTGGGCATGGGGACCGAACTGAAAAAGAGGGTCACTGAAGGCATGAATCACAGTGGTGTATTATCATCCCCATGACTGCTTTCCTCCAACTTCCTTCTACCTATCTGTCTTTTTCTCTGTCTTTATCTCTCTGTGTCTCTGTCTCTGTCTCTCCCTCCCAGAATATAGTGAACATATTTCCTCTGCTATGATATTCAACTGTGCTATTTCTGCTGTGGAGACAGACAACCTAGGGAAAGATTCCTGAAATTATGAGCCAAAATAAAACCTTTCTCCTTTAAGATATAGGTGTCATGTATTTCTCCTAGCAATGTGAATGCTAACTAAAAAATAAAATTAGAACAGAAAATAGGTTTGTTGCTATGATTGTACCAGGTTATTTGGTTTAGAAGCCTTTGGAACAGGTTTATGAGAGGAACTCAAAACATTTGAAAATGAAAGGGAGAGAACCTGGAATGTTGTGAGCTGCACTTGGTGTGTTGTACTCATTAGAAGTCAGAAGATCAGAATGAGTGTAAGCATGTAACCTACAAGGCCAGGCTGATGAGGTTTCATACGGAAACAAGGACTGCATTGGTATTTTGCCTAGAGGCCACGCCAGTCACATTTGGGCAGAAAAGTTGTCTCATTTTGCCCATGTTCTGAGTCACTGTCTAAAAAAGGGAAGAGGAGTAGTTGACTAATTAATCTGATGTATGAGATTTCAAAGCAGCCCAGTGTTCAGACTTTGGCACAGGTACTGTTGGTTACTTTTCCTCAATGTATAATGAGAAGCAAATGAAGCAAATAGCAGAGCTGAATGATTTGATAACAATTTTGCCAAAAAGGAAACACCTGGAAATTTGGAGACAAGTAGGGCATAGTTGCTGAAAAGATTAGTGTTAAAGGAAGCCAAGTATCTTGTACACAGTAGAGAAATAGACACATTTAGGGCATCTCAGAAACAAGAAGACACCATACATCAAAGGCTCAAGAGGGTGAAACTTTCTGTTGAAAAGAAAGTGCTTGGAAAACCTGCTCACTCAGGGTTGCCTATAGAAATATAACCTGAGGCTTAGCTATCTTGGTACAGAGAGGCTGCTGAAGCCATAGTCCAAATGGGTCTAGATACTGCCCAAGTTGGTAGCCTAAATTGGTACATCCACATGGTGTTGAATTTTCAGGCAAACAGAATGAAAACATTATAGGGTCATGGAAGTTTCACCCAAGTGCAGAAGAAGGCCCGAGAGACCAGGTAAAAATGGGTTACAGCCCCTTCCAGGAGCACATGAGAGAGCAGTGTGTAAAAAGGTAAGAGTATAATACAAAGGTAAGAGTATAATGCAGACCTCAGGAAGTTGGAGATGCCCGGAATATGCAATGTATGCTGAGTAGTTTCACAAAAAGTGAGGACAGCCATGTGAAAAGAAAAGCCATGTGGGTTACAAACACAAAACCATAGGGGAGAAGGTGCTGAAGCCCCATGGAATTCACATCTAACCACAACATTCCCTGGATGATGAACATGTGGCTATAAAATTTAATATTTCCTCTATCTGGGATGTTTCTTACTTTTTTCTAATTCTCTTCTATCCTCCCAGACCCTTTTTTCGCCATTTTGGAATGGGAATGCTTACTTTGTGTCACTGTATGTTGAAAGTGCTTAATTTTCTTTTTTACATTTACTAAGGGTCACAGCTCTGAGTTTGTTGCATATTTCTTCTTTTGAAACTATTATAACGCAGACAACTCTTACAGAGGGACTAAATATGTTTTGGATAATGAAGGAATAGAATTATCAGTACTTGCAGATGATGTGATACTTTACATAGAAGACCCCAAAAACTCCACAAAAAGATTCCTTGAATTAATCAACAAATTCAGCAGTGTAGCTAGATACAGAGTCAACACTCAAAAATGAATAGCATTCCTATACACAAACAACAAACAGACAGAGATAAATTAAGGAAACCTTACCTTGCACAACAGCATCCAAGAAATTAAAATATTTAGGAATCAATCTAACAAAAGCAGCAAAAGAATTCGATGAAAACGGCAGTACGCTGAAAAAAGGGATCAAGGAGGATTTCAGCAAATGGAAAAATATCCCTTGCTCATGGATAGGAAGAATCAATATTGTGAAAATGGCCGTACTACCAAAACTGTTGCACAGATTCAATGTATAATGAGCTAGACATAAATCTTTTGTGTGCCAGACGCAGTTTGTTATGGTTTATATCTACACAATCCTCCAAATCATAGAGGAAGGGCCTGGTCAGATGGAGCAGGAAACTGGGCCTCTTAGAAGAGTGTATTCTTTCTCAGGTTCTGGTTTACCAGGGCATTTGTCTATCTACTCCTTTTTCCATCTTTGAAGAATGTTACCAATAAAATATCTTCTCTCCTTAACTTCGTATCATTAGTGCTTTACTGATGTGAATCCTGGTGAGCCGCCTGCTGTCCGTGGAGCAGCAGTGCTTGGCCCCGAGATGAGACAGTTCGTTCTCACAGAGGGAATGGGTGACTACATAAACTTCACTGGACAGCAAACCCGAACCACCCCGTTTATATTATCCAGAAGTGGAACTAGCAACATACTAAATATCCTTAATGTCACTATTTGAACAACCCAGAAAATGTCAAACACAAAGAATAGAAAAGAGAATATATATGGAGAGAGAGAAGGAGAGAGAGCAATACAGTGTCAAATTTTTAAAAATACTGCTAAGAATACCGTGTTCAACAGTTAGATATTTATTGTGGTTAATAAAAATAATATATTAAAATAAATAGAATCATACATTAGAGTAAAAAGGAAGATGAATAGACTGTATAGATAAAACATGTTTCATGTGTTGAATAAGATTATCCTCAATAAAATATTTCATAAACTTGCCTCAATTATTTTTTCACAATGAGCTTTATATATACAATGGCACGTATTTATGATGCTCATCCTGTAGAAACTGAGTAAAAATCAAAAACATAAATAAGAGCAACCATAAGTATGACGTGAGCAGAATTTAAGTATTGTGAGAGGAACCAGGAACTTAAATGAAAGAAGAATTACACAACCTTTACTTATTTAGCTATGACTAAAATTATTTTGTTTCATTACACATACAAATTTGTTTAAGCAACACCCTTTTATTTGCTTGCTTTTGTTTGTGACCTCTCAAAACATGACTTTGTAAACACATGCGATACCTCATTTAAGGGCAGCATCACAAACAGCAGTGGTCAGCACGCATTAAAAATCGTATTATTATACAAATAACTTCAGAAGAATAAACAGTTTCTCCAACAATAGAATAATGGAAGTCAGCCGGTCTGCAGACAATGAAGGGACACTTATCAGTTCACGTGCCTGCTAGGTTGAAGATTTATGAATAACCAGAAACGAAGCCCCCAAAGCACTTGTGTATGACAATATTTTCAGGAAGGAAATGGGAGCATCCACAGAGAGAGGGGGGCAAGCGCTGAAAATACATTTTGTATTGTGACCTCGAGCAATATGGGACTGCAGTTTACAAAGTGCCTGACAAGCACAGCGGCATGCAGAATTACAAAAATGTAAAAATACCGAAAGGTTAGCTCATGTTCCACAGAACACTGTAAAAAATCCATTAATAAATACAATTCCCAGAAAATGGCAAATAAAAAGTGACTCTCTCTGCCACACTTACTGTATTTCATATATGGACTTATTGAGCTAATCTTGGTCTTCTCCATCTAAGCCACTTACAAATAACCTTTGCAAATAGAAAGTCACTACTAGAGAACTGAGAATGCACAGCTGGAATAAGAAGAAAAATCTAATTTCTAATTTGTGTTTTCACTTATTATCATCCAGGTTCATCAAACTATTTGGAAAACAGCATATATTTATTCAGAATTACATACATATCACACATATTGCTCAAGTACATTTATAGTTAAAATACAGGATGTATTAGGTATATTTAAAATACACATATAAATTACTTTGGCAAGATATAAATATCTTGATATATTTAATAAAATATACTTTATTTTAAAATTATATTTACATGAAATTATAGGTTAAATATTAATTGTTTGAGCAACTCAGTAATGGGGCAGACGTTGAGGTAAGAAGTAGAAAATAAGACTAAAACTGTCTTTTGTATTAATGAAGAAAGTATGGGTCAGGGGCCATGACTCACATACAAAGGAAAAGTCAGGACTCAGAAGGAAAAGCTCAAATTAAAGGATGCAGATGAGGTTGAAATCAAACCATCAAAGGACACACAGATTGATTCACAATTTTATGGCCAAGGTACTTTGGCTGAGAAATGATTTTATTTATTCATTTATTTAGCGATTTTGGTGGTGAACCCAGGACCTTCATATTGATTTAAATCCCTGGCTTCCTTTTAATTTTCAATTTAAGTTCATAAAATATTGCTAAGTTCCTCAAGCTCTGATAGAACTTGCAATACTCCTGCCTCAATTTCTCAGAATGCTGGGATTACAGGTTTATACAACCACATCCAGCTAATAAATGATATAACGGCAATTTGACTCACAAAAGGCTGTGATGTCATACTAAATACTATAATTTTCATAAACTTTGGAGAATAAGAATCCTTGAGGAATCTGAGCAGAAGAGAAACTTGGAACCGATTAAGTATGCAAACCTGAAAGAAAAATATCCTACTACTTCTGACATTTTCTAAATTTATTACATTATTGGTGGAGAGTGTTGTGGTAACATCTGACATGAAAATGTGGTGTGGCATTCTTTTAAAACATTTTAATTTAAATCGTTGAACAACTTGAAGGAAATATTCAAGTGACTCTTCACAATGCAAGAATATACTGCAGTTCATGAACTCAAGCTGGTAAACTATCGTGGCGGACACGCTGGTGAAAGCCATGCAGGAAGTAAAAGAGGCATTGAAAATGCAAACAAGAGTCAACTAAAAATCGAGGCTGTGAAACGTCTACAAATAAACAAGCTCACAAGAAGAGGAAAAATGCTGTAACTTAATGAGAACACAGGGAGGAAAGAGGGAAGTAAACCACAGGAGTTATTGGGAAATTGAGGAAATATTACAATGCATGTTAAGAATTCCCATAAAAGAGAAAGCAGGGACATAGAACAACTGGAGATTAAGAGGATTGTTTCTTTTGAAGTACAAAACTAAACATAAGTAACAGAAGTATTAAAAATATACTATAGCTCAGTAAAAGAAAAACTCCACAAAAGCAATGAACTTGAAGACACATAGTGGAAATTACCCAATCAAAGAAAAAGCAAAAGCACAAGAAAAAATGAGCAGTTCTCTTCTCTCAAATCCCATTGATAGGAAAGTTCAAGGCCCTTTTATTTAATCAGGAAGAACAGGACCTTCCGATCTTTCTTTCCGAAGACTTTAATAAATGTTCTCTTTATCATGGTACAGAACACAAGAACTTTGATCATTTTCATATTTTCTACAATACCTCATATTTCTCACTGTCAGTAAAATGATGACATGTTGCTAATTATGTGTTCATGAGGCAGTTGTAGTTAACCTGGATCATTCAATAATGAATACAAAGTTTCAGACAATTTAGAGATGTGTTGCTTTGGTGGAAGTAGTTTATATCATAATTGGAAATAAATTTAGCACTTTTTGGTTGGAAATCAGAAGTTTGCCTTTTCTGAATTTTAATAAAACAAAATGTTTTGTGGAGATTCAGACTTGTAAGTAAAACTACACCATTGCCTGTTGCTTGCAAGCAGGCTATACAGAGATTTTGACTACATATAGGATATTATATGGATTCTAATTACAGATATAACAGAAAACCCATAGTATAGATATCTGAGGCTGTGAGAAAAGGCTACATCTTCTATAGCAGGGACTAGTTGACATTTAAATGCTAATGGTCCCAAGTTCTTGGATACTGGGAGACATAGTTTCCAATAATACCTCCTCAAGTGAGTATGTATATGGAGTTTACTTCATAAAGTAGGTGCTGTCCAGTAATAGCTTTATCTTATAAGTGGTGCTTTTGAGATAAGGATTTTACACGTAGAAGAGATACTCATAATGTAAATAATTGGTCAGGACTGCCGTTACTTTAGACTGTTACACTGATAATCTATAGCCTCAAGAAATGTCGCTATAGCAAGTGGTTACTGAGAATGAAATCTCAGACCCGGTTGCAGATGAACCAGATTATCATGGCAGTGTGAGCTGAACATGAGCAGCAGCCACACTTCCGTCGTGCTCAGAGTGAACCTAGAAGAATAATCAACCTAACATACGGAGGAATGGGTAGAAATATGTGATCATTTACATTTTATGGAGCAAAGAGTTTTTCCAACATGAACCGTGGATTCCTTTCCTTTACTAGCAGAAAAAGTGTACTTTTTCTCCTCTCCTGTGTTCAATATTTCTGCTTACACCAAGTAAAACTGTGAAGAGTGGCCATGGCTCAACGCTGTGTGACTTTTTATGAAATCATGCCAAAACATCATACACAAAGGGCCATGGAAGATACTTGTCATACAATATGTTACATATACCCATACACAATGATGTGAAGACCTAATGGAAGCTGAGCTATTTCCTTAGTGAATATGTCTTGCAGACTTGAAAGGATATTCTTCAGAATGTGAGGTATTTATTAACCTAAAGACATGGTATGAGGGCTCTTTTCTAAAGTTATGGATTAGGTCAGGTGCAGTGATCTTATGACACATATACCTCAGCAGACAGACAGAGCCTTCTCAGTCAGCACTTGATCCAAGTCACCCCAGCAGCCAAGCATCAGGTAGGATCGCACCTATAGCCAGTGTTAACAATTTGCTATAAATCAGTGAATACCGGGTTGCCGTTTGAGCACAGGTCTCTAAAGTATTCACCTTCACCGGGTAGGCAATCAAGGATAATCAATCACCACCTATAGTTCCACTGGACAAATTTCACTTCTTTTCCTGATAAATGTTGGCAGTGTACAAATGGGAAGAAATTGTTGAAAAGGAAAAAGTAACTCGGATGGGCGAAGGAGAAAAGATCAGTAGGGAAAAGGGAAAAGATGCAAGTCTCTTTGTTCATTACCAAGGAAGGTTTGTGCTAATATCGATTGGAGAAATTTTTGTGCCCATATCTTGTACCCTGAGCAACTACTTTATAGATAACATCATGTAAATCTTGTTACTCTCCTATTAGTTTGTAATGGAATTTTGTTTTACCCTTTTTCCATAAAAGAAAAATAAACATTGGCAGTGATAAACTGAATATCCTTGTTTGCTTCACAGGCAAATTTCTAATAGTACAGATGGTTATGTTTTATTAAACTTAAGACTGTAACTTATACCTAATCACTTTGGGCTCTTCATACCAGTGAATATGCATAAAAAGGACAAGATTCCTTCATGTCATCTTTCTATAAACTATGAGTAAGTAGGGTAAATTGCTAGACAATGTAGAGAGAAACTTACCAGGAATTATTTTAAAACATTCATGTCCAGGAAAAATTGTAAGTAGACAATTGAAAACACCAAAGTCCAACAAAAACATGGTAGCTCAGGTCTCACTGTCTTTGGAAGAAGGTCCAGGCCATGTTGGATAGACTACAATCTTTAGTAAATGTGATTAAATTTATGATAAATAAAGGAGGATTGGGAACATATTATCTTCAGAACTGTTTGCCACCAGAGAGGCTGTAATTTATTGATGTCTTGGGCTAACAGCTCTGTGAGGATTACAATCTGCCACCACCCTTAGTATGCTGTGATTGATTTGCTTTGCAGGCACATAAAATACAACTGAACTGTTCAAAGTGTGGATTGGACAAAACTGCCCTATTCATGATCTCTTATTATTTGTCTCAGTTCTGACTACAACCACACATAGCATTCTTTTTTCTATACAAGCTTTCATTAGTTTCTGATTAGAATGAAGTGTGTGATTACAGGAAAAGCTTCTGATATCATGTTGTGCTTCATAAGGGGGAGAACAATCCCTTGGGCCTCATTAATGAGCAATATAGAAATATGATATCCATCATTTACACAATGAGGTAGCCAACTATTAGGTAGAAAGTGATGTCAGGAATAGGGACTACTTCTTGTTTACATATTTTTGGTTTATATTTTTAGCAGACAAATTCAGAAGTATTTTATGTAGTTCCTTATGAGGGCCAATGCAGTTAAACGTCAGTCTCATAATGGTGACCAGCTCAAAGTTCAATTCTGCATATTCTTCCTCTTTTCTGATGTCCTTTTTTCAGCTTGCAGCCTGCTAAATGAATGAGGGTCAGCACCGAAAGAAAATATACTAATTGTAAAGTCTTAGAAATAGAAGTAATATGTGTGCATTTTAATCTAAACAAGAGAAAGCAAATTTTATTTCCTATCAGACAACTTTCAAACTCTTACTTTTTAAAAAAGAACTTATGGTTCAAATATAATATATAAATATGTTTTAGTTATTTTCATAAGTGTTTAGAAACACTATAGTTCATCAATATTTGCAAAATATTGGTTAAAAATCTTTCCAATATGAGATCATATGTAAAGTTACTTTTGAAATCTTTTTCTCAAAAGAATTCAGTTTGCTTCTTGTGTCAATCATCTTTATTGTTGACATGAAATCTAAAGTAATAATTGTTTTAAAATCATTATCAGAAAAACAAAATAAAAGCAATAGCAAGAACAAACAATAAATAAGCAACATAAAACCCAGATCATTATGACTGCAATCATTACTACTACCACAAAAAAATTATTAGTTCAATAAAATTCTTTGATAACCATTCAGATCTTAATAAATTCACTGAGGGCATAAAACTGCATTGTATGTGAACTAACAAAATAAATTGGAAGCCAGTTACAGTATGTAGTTTTGAAATTCATTACATAAAAATCTTTATCAATCAGTTTTAAGAATATTAACTTATAACTTTAGGTATGAAACTTTTGCAACAAGCTTTTAAGTAAAGGGGGCTAAATTCCTCCTCTGTGGTAGCTACCGACATTAACGCTGTTAGATTACCTGGCAGCGCTCTGCTAGGTAATTCTCAACTGGCACATCGTGGATCCTTACTGAGAAAAAAAAAACTCTAAGAGCTTACAGCAATAAGTCATAGAAGGGATTCACAAGTAGAAATGAAGCATAAACATACCTTCCATATTAGTAGATCGTTTTTGTTTAATTTCTCGTATGCTCTGTTTAAGTTTGCATATTCTGTAAACTGCTGGCCCTGTAACCTGCTCATCTTGGTGTACGTACTTTTGCGTTCCCTGTAGGACATGTTACACATGTTTCTTGTGTTCCTCTATCTTCAATGATACAATATTCACTGTTGCACAGAATGTGGAACAAGGGTCTTGGTAAGAGATGACAATAACTGTGCAAAATGGGCAATAAACTTGAGTTCCAAGCTCCTTAAACCACCCATAGAAGTGAACGTACCATAATTTCAAGTAAGCCGCTGATTATATTCATAGGAGTTTTGAAGGTCGGTAGCGTTTTTAAAGTTATTGAGAGAAATATTGTTTTTATCCAATGAAAGTAGATACATTGTGGCTGAGAATAAAAAGGGAGGGTCGAGATTTTCTGAAGTTCTTACACATACAGGAAGTTACCAAACCAGTTTTGTTGCAGGTAGGTTTATCATCCCCTTCCCCAATAAAACCTCTTGACTTAAGTCTACACTGATCTCAGGATTTTGCTAAGAGAAAAAACAAAAATAAAACGTGGATGAGGTGTGTGCTGTCAGGCATAGATAACAATAGTAACTTGGTAAATGAGTGAGGTTTTAATAATTGCATCTACTTTATTGGAAATTTCAGAGATAACATTAATTATAATGGACACCTTCAAATTTTGACTTACATCTCTTAATATTAGCCCCATTTGGGAATCTCAAAGGTTTCAAATAGAAATTTATGGCATTATAACATGCAGATATTTTCCTTCACTCACAGCTATTTTGATATACTAGTTATGCATAAAAATCATATGATTGTGCATATCACAAGCATTGTAATACTTAAAATGAATGCTTAAAATATTGCCTTTTCTATCATTTTCCCCAAATCAATTCTTAAAAACAAGATTTTTTTTTTTTTTTTGGTACAGGGAATGAGACTCATGACCTTGCACTTGCCAGGAAGGCACTGTGCCACTGAGCTATATCACCAGCCTTAAAACTGAGATTTAACAAGTGTAGTGTGCTAAAGTCTAGTGCATAGTTGGCTAACACAAATAAAGCATGCTGTTTTATCACAGTAATGTTTATTAAAATGTCAATGTGAATATTCAGTGTTTAAGGTGTTCTTAAACTGGATGCAAAAATATAGCATGATTTTAAAAGTAATGTTATATATGGCAAAGTTTACATTGAATACAATTTTAGAAATGGTTATTTTTTCTCTACAATAAATTTTCTTGTGGAAATTAATTAAATAACTAGCTAAATAAATACTTGGAGAAAAATAAGGATTGAACTTTGCTAATACCACAAATCAATATCAGCATGGTGATTAAAGAATAAATTTACATTCTATCTTAAAGCAATATTAGTAAGAAACAATTTTGCTTAAATTTCATTTTTTAACTAGACTTACTAGTATTGTCCTATCCACATGTTATACAAAGTACTTCTGCTTAAATGAGTAGAGATAAACATCATTTGTATTATAAACTTAAAGAGGAAATTTTACATTTTGATACCTGTGGGCTGACATAATCACATAACTTAATATTCTAAATTATGAAATTATGTTTTCTTTGAAGAAGTGTTCTTAAAGCTTTACTATTGAAAACTATTTTACTAGAATTTTATATCTATAGTTCTCCTTTGGAAATTAAGCTAAAAAAATTGCATATTCCACTTTGACTTTTATTCTTTGCACACGGTTGTATGTGATGTTGAAAAAATACTTTCATTGGTATTACCCATATCAATAAGGGAGAAGGAATCTTTACAAATTCTCTGATCACTAACTCTAGTGACTTAAGTCTAAATGAGAAAACATCATTTTTCCACCTTCATTAGTCAGTTAACTCTCCCAACTGGATGTAAGTTCAATGTTTATGTGAATATATAGTTTGGTGTATATAAATTTCTTTTGAGAAAGTTTAAATACATAATACAGTGCACTAAAATTTTTTCACATTATAAAGTGACCTAAAACAAATGGCATATCAATAATTTACTGAAATATCAAATCAGAATTAATAATATGAATTATAGATGTTACAAATGTTATTCATAATAAATACTTGACTATAAATAGTGTATGATTATTTGTCATTTATTCACTTTAACCTATATTTATTAAGTTCTTTTTACATGCAGATTGGAAGTTGAAGACATCATGTTAAAGAAAATCACACCTGTCCTCAAGTTTTTTGTAGAGAAATTGTCCTGTTTTCTAAAACATTGCACATTAATGCCTATTTTAAAATCTGCTCTACTTAGAAGACTATTATCACTCTCAGAGGTACAAGAGTATGGGACCTTCCCTGGTACACTACTTATAAACATTGAATACAGAATAAATCTTTCTCATGTAAAGAAATATGGGATGTGCTTGAATCCTAACTTATTGTTAATGAGGCAACTTCTCTTAAAGCATAGTGAAAGGTGAATAAATTCAATATTTGATTATCTGACAACAGAGTCAGTCTTAAACCATAGAAGCCCATAGATTATTTTCTTCCAACAGTGTTAAATGAATGCTGTTTGGGAAACTTGTAAAGATTATCACATGTTATCAACTCACTCTCACAGTAAAACTAGTTTCCCCATGGGGGAAACATATTTGCTTCGACAAATGGATATTCCATAAAGCTCGGTTTCTTTGTTTCTAGATAAAAACTAGATGCAGGATATTAGTTATTCAACTTTTAATTAAAGATATACAATGTATTTTAAGGAAATCTACTAAAATTAAACTTTTAAAACAAGTGAAACAAACTATTAGGATGCTATTCTGAGCACAAATTAAATTCAAGGGTGAATAAAGCTAGTAGATTCCAAATAATTAGGACATGTTTACTGAGGAGTGTGAAGAAAGATCTAAATTTTCTCAATGACTTAAGAAATTATTTCTTAACTGCACTGAGGTTGGATATATAATTAGGAGAAAAGTAGATGTTTTTGATGATTTATTTTTTGTGAAGACTAAATTCCATATGAAACATGGAGCCATAGTACATGGAATAGATTTTTTACTAATTTAATGAGTTTTATTCATTTTGTAAATACCTAATAGATAGATAGATAGATAGATAGATAAACAATGTAATCTATGTATTCATTGAAATAAGGTCATAAATTGGAATTCTCCAATGTCTATAAACAATATACCATAAAACTATTTTTCTCAGTGAAACTAAGTAATATTTTTAATTACTATTAGTAAAATATCTGAGTATATTTTCTGTATATTTAAGAAGAAAACTGCTGTGCCAGAGACACAGTTCAGTGGCACAAGCATCTGCTTGGCCAGTACAAGGTCCTCAGTTAGATTCCAGGTACAAAAAAAAAAAAAAAAAAAAAGAAAAGAAAGCTGTTGTTTCACTTTACAAAATATGGAAAACAGGGACGATTTTCTCATATTTCTTTTTCTTCCTAAATAGATCCCTTCTATGATACCTTGCCCAATGTATCTTTCTTTGATGTACTGATAAACTGAGTACATTGAAAGGCAGAGTAAAGCACTTAGTTTTTTGAGGAAAGTATACTAGAGAAGACATACACTTCTCTCTAAAGATTGTGGTACATGTAATAATACTAACCTAACTAATTCTGGTAAAATAAATGGATGATCCTTGTTTATTTCCAAACAATCCTACAATATTATCTAGGTATTTATCTGTCTGTCTGTCTATCTGCATATTCATCTAATTAAATTAAAAATGCATAGGACAACGTTTGCAACATGAACAAGTTCAGTCACAATCATATAGACAATTATCTAGGAAATTTTATTCAAAATTTATTATTATCATAGTGATACAGTCATAAAAGTCCTTCAGCAAAAAGCATAACCCATCACTGCTCCATTATAAAATTTTTGCAGTAAACAACTATATATACATACATAAACTTTTTAATACCTAATTATAAATTTGTATTTAAGAATATTCAGTTAAAACAATAATAATATACTATGCTGTATTAATAAGTCAGATAAACTAATAATGATCTGTGAAAGCACAATGTATTTTCTCTCATGCTGAAAAGTCCATTGTAGGCAAATTCTTTATTTCATGTGATTTTCCTTTCATATATAACCCAAGGAAGCCAAGTGCCTGTAGTATGTCATTTGTCAGTGGAAGAAAAAAAAAGGGAAGTTAACTATGCATTGTTTTTTACTACTTAATGAATTCCAGATATTATTTCCACACAAAATTTATTTTTGAAATAATTGATACGAATATTTTTAAGTCAAGGATATGCAATTTTCTCTCTGTGAACCATCACATTCCTAGTAATCAAGGCTCTAGTAATTAGGTAGACTTAGAGCCATGCAAATGGTTCACTGCAAATCACAGGGATAACTATGTGACTGTATAATCTTAATTTATGAACAGCACCAAATGCTTTAATAATAATAAAAAATAACATATGCTTGGTATCCATCTAAGAAACAGGACTACATATATTGTCAATAAATAGAAGTTAAAAGAAGGTGATATTTGGGTTTATTTGAAAAAAATAAGCAGTATCTTCAACAAAACAGGAACTCAATACAAATATAAGATTTACAGGTGAAAATTAAGAACTTGTCTTTTGAAAATTCCAATATGCATCTAGTAACTGTATTTCAGACAATGGTGTATCAAAGTCTGCTGGGATTGAAACTAAGATTCTAATAACAGTCGTAGATATGTCATTTTGAAATTACTTCTTTATTCTTGAAGTTTGGAAAGAATAATGAGATAGAAAAAAAATTGTAAAAAGTAAGAAGAGGAGGAAAATAAAAGGAAAGAAAAATAGAAATCAGGATTCAGATTTCAAAATTTTCTTACTACTAATTATATTTCTCACAAAAACACAGCAAATTAAGGAAACAATGAGTTAGTGAGAAAGAAGAAAAATTTTACAGTTATGATCAAATCTTCTTTAAAAATGGAAGAGAATATATTTTATAAAGAATTAATTATCAATTTATTTATTAAAAAGTAGTTAATGAAACTTTATGAAATACACGTTATATTTAGATTTTTTTCCTATTTAGTGCAAAATTCTTTTTTCTGATTTCTTCAACAGAATTGCTAATCTTATCAATGTATTATACTCTAAAATAGTTTTACATGAGACAATGGAACATTTAGAAATATGCACAAGATCTGCAGCAATACAGATATGAGTAAAAATCTTGACTCAGAATAGTAGCTGGTGATTACAGATTAATAGCTACTATCTCTGAATCTCAATTGCATCTATAAAATAGCGACAACAGTCACATTTAACTTAATTATGCATAGACTGTTAACACTTGTTTTGTTACAATTTCTATCCACTGAGGTGTTCTCCAGCCTTATAACTGCTTTGAACTTAGAGGAATAATTGCACAAGATATAAATACATGAGATTTTTCTTTATTACTGTAACTGAAGATAAAGTTAATTAGAGCTTTTGTCCTTTTGTTTTAAATTTGTGTTTCAAATGTATTTATATCATTTAAATTTGTGTAGACTTACTAATTAAAATAGCCAAGTAAGGTAAAAAAAATGTGGTACTTAAAATCTCTATGAAATTTTATAGAGTCTTGATACTTAAAATTGATATTAACCTTATACTGTTTCTAATCTGATATAAATTGAAAGTTAAAAGTTCCATCTTTCCCATATCATTTTTTCTTACAATAATTTACTTAGTAGTGATGGATGAACCATTTACTTGTCTTAAATAGCATGTTATATGTCTATTTTAATGACTTTTATCCATCAACTTAATTGATAGTTTGAAGCAGAGGGAAAGATTTATTCTTACAATGAATAAAACTACTTAACATTTGCAGCCTACATAAATTATGTTAGCGCCTCTATTGGCTGTCCATTTGTAGCCTTTTATAATGCTAATTTTACAGGAAATCCATCAAACAATGTATAATATATCATCAGACCACGGTTTCTAAATATGGCACAGTAAAAACATGTTTTTCTACAGTACTTTTAAAACTAGATGTTAAATGAATTTGCTAAGAGCCTTCACTGAACCAAGGAGCTTTTGGCTGGTGTGATATATGTCCCTGTGATCTGTCTTTGTCATTTTACTGGAGAGAACCGATCCTTCCCTGAAATCTCACCTGTAAAAGTAAGATGGTTCTATTACCACTTATTATATAGTGCACCATAAACTTTTTCTTCTAAGTGAAAGCAGGCATGACTCTAGTGCCATAGAGTCTACGACAGATAAATACACAAACAGATGAGCAAACACTGAGAATCTGGGCTTGGGAGCACAGCACATGGCTTCCCAGCTCTTCTGCAATAACATCTTCCTGGGACAAACTGTAAATTCCTTATATCCTAAAGGAGAATAACATTACTTTGCTTTGAAATGTGCCGGAGCAGAATAAAAAAAGGAATATGTAAGTTATGTAAATTGAGAATCATAAACCAGAGGTGTATTTATTGTATGACGGAGTGCATATTATCACATGCTTTTCAAACACAGTATAGTAAATACTACGACAGCAGCATTGTCTCGATGCATCCGTCATCACTAACTCCTCTCCACCTAATGTATCTCTGCTTCTTTCCTGATGGAGAGATAGGAATTACCAAACCCAGCTGCATTCTGCGTACAGGAAACTCACTTCAAACATAAATGTTAAGAAAATCCTTTCTGATTAAAAGAAAAAAATAATTTAAAATGCAATTCATGCTAACAATAATCAATCAAAACCTAGAAAACTGAGTTTTGCTTCCTTAAGCATATCCTGGCTGGAAACGTAAGTGACCATGTCCTCTAGTAATGGGGCTCCTAGGGAATAGGCATGCTGTTATGTTGCTTTTGAACGTGCAAATTATCATATTTGTTAAATGGAGTTTTAGAACTTTAATACTAAAATTACAAGTGGTTTCTTTCTTTGACTCAACTGAGAATTATCCTAAATATATCTCATTCTCATTGAAGTTGCTAGTAACGCCACTGGTTACAACACTAAAGCAAATAAGGAAAATAAAGTAAACTTTCTTAAGCTAGACAGTGCTGACATGAAGTACAATGTACCAAGAAAATTTCAATGCCTGGCTCTACTCCATGAAAGTGGCTTTTGTGTACCTGTGTGAACACAGAGTCCAGATTATTTTAAGAGAGAAAACGAAGTGATATGGTTTGGCCATAAAATGTACTCCCTAGAGTCCAGGGTACTAGGGGCTTTCGCAAGGTGACTGGATCATAGCGCGCTGCTTATCCATGGTTTGAGCCCTTGAAGAGATCACAGTTGAATGTGCTGGCAGGGAGTGGGGCCTGGGTGCAGGGGCTGTGTCATGGAGAGGCCACATGCCTGGGAAGGGCAGCATCTGTCTCTGTCTCTTGGTTTTGCTCTCTACTTCTTTGCAGCCTTGTTCTGAGAAGCTTTCCTGTGCCAGGCCTTTACAGTGTTGCTTTCACTCTGAAGCTAGCCCACCGTGAATGTATGGAAACCTCTGCAATAGTGAGTCAAAATAAACTTCTCTTCAGAGGACAGGTGGAAAGAGTTTTGTCCAGCGTTGGGAACATGACTGTTATGTAAGGCAAAGGGAGTGCATGTAGTGTAAGATCGGGGGAAAAAATATACACCCACAAGTGCAAGAATTTTCATAAAAGTACTCCAGAATGACGGATAAGAAACAAATACCGCTCTCTGTGGATAGTTTAGACGGGTGCAGCACCTTCCGGAAGTGGCAATACCTCCTCAAATGGAGGAGGGATAAGGGCGAGAACAATGAGCTTGCTGCATAAAACCCAATTGTAAGTACGCCCCATAATCCATCAGCAAAACCCTAATGAATCAATTACTGTTGAAAGGTCACATGCCCTGTTTAATTTCCTTGGGGATAAAGTTTCAACATGAGTTTTAGAGGGAACAACTGCATTCACACCAAGCAGCATAGAAGACTTAACAGTAACGAATTTCATAAAGATGGACCCATTACTGAATATTTTTGGTTCCTAACTTCCTCCTCCCTCCCTCCCTCCTTCCCTCCCTCCTTCCATCGATTCCCTCCTTCGTTCCACCTTCCTCTGTTCGCTTCTCCTTCTGCTTTTCCTTCTCTGCAATATCAACACATCTAGAACAAATAACCATGCTTTTTTCTCTCTCTCTTCTTTTTACCTGTAAGAAATTACAGGAGGTGAGATGCGTGCTCTTCGCGTGTATTTTCACCTTGCAGCTCACTCCAACCTGCCATGGCTGCGACTTCAGAAACTGAGTTGCAAGGCATTCTGTTCTCAATATAAATGTGTCTGTTATGAAAAGAGAGAAAAAGAAAGGCATAAGCAACCGAGAAAAGTTTTTCATCACTGTCTGATTTGTATTTGAAACAGATATATTCATACACTTCCCACAGCCTATTATTGTAAAATCTTTTCAATTTTACTTTCATTAAGGTATTTTAGAAGGGGTTAGGTATCTCATAACTAAAATGATATTATGAATATCACATAATAGTAATATGTCATGTAATTGCAGGTAGAGAAAAATTAGATATATTGACAAAGTATCTTGAAAGCTAAGCCATGCATTGCTTAATAACAGTGATACAGTTTAAGAAGTGCGTAATTTATGGGTTTCACCATTGTTTCAACACCCTACTTGCACTTATACAGAACTACACAGCTTACTACACGCCCAGGCTACATGGTACACGTGTACTTCATACAGCCTGCTGCTCTAGTGCCATTGTGCACAAAATCAAGAGGGAGTCGTTAGTGTCATTCTGTATATAAACTACGTTCCCTTCATCCACTCATCTGTTTGCAGTTATCTAGGATGACTTCATGGTTTAGATCTTATGAATAATACTGCAGCAAGCACGGGAAAGCTGGTATTTTTATTATACTGATTTCATTTCCTTTGGATACACACTGAGCAGTGATAAAGCTAGGTCACGTAGTAGGTCTCTTCAGGCTTCTAGAGGAAGCTCTGTGCGCTTTTCCATAATGACTGAAGGTTGTCCTTTCAGGTGCACTGACATGGAGAAAATAGAGAACATTTCCTTGGGGACAAAATCAGCCCAAACTATATATCCTGTATGTTCTCTTTTATAGGTAAAGACTAGAAACTATACTTAACCAAATATAGAACACAGGTTTAAAACTATGTGTGTGGGGAGAAGGGGTTGATGAAGGGAATTTGGTGTTGATAGTTGACCATTGTACACAGTAGTGAAAATATCACACTGAAATCAACTAATACTTATAATCACCTTCATCAAAATAAAATAAACTACTTATGAAAAAATACATAATGAAAGGTTTATGTGGTGTTGCACATGGGTAAGGGCAGTTGTCTGGGTGCTGAAGAGGATTGTAAGGTCCAGCCCTATCTGTGGCTCTTCAGTGAATTAGGGAGACCATGTCTCATGTTGTTTAGAAAATATCTGGGAGTATGAGTCAGTGGGGAGGTCTTGGGTTTAATTCCCAGTACTAATAAACAGATAAGATTAAATGGAGCACAACTAAATGTGATGTAAAAAGAGGGACAGTGAACACAAGATATGTGAGGCCGTTGTGTTATATTCCAGAAAATTGATAGACAGTGTTTTTTGGAAGTGAAAATAAATTAAAATAATAATAATGTTATACAATAGTAAAAGCAAAATAGTACCATTTGTTCATTTTGATTTTCCAATATTAGATACTGTATATAACTGTAATCTAGGCTTGTATACAATGTTTGGCAGTAGGTTTGTTTACACTAGAATCACCAGAAACCTCTGAGTAATGTACTACAATATTATTCCATCTGTAGCATCATCAGGTGATAGGAACTTTTCAGCTTCATGATGATTTTATGGACATTTATTGCACATGTAGTCATCTTTGACTAAAATGTCATTATATGCCCCATAATTTTAGTTAAAATGATGCTTAGGAATTTGTTGTGTGAGAAATTGGGAAGAGAAATGTCAGGTTCACTCTAAGCCTTCCACTTAAGGAAATTGTTATAGTAATATCTTTTCTATTAAAATAAATATACACAATTAACTTTTTATAAGTATTCTTAATGCTATTGTATGAGTTAAGAACATCTCCAATCTTCTGAAAGATAGATTCATTGATTTACTTAGCTTAAAATCCTGGAAGTAAAATTACCAAGTTTGTATTGAAACTTTATAAAATGAAATTGAGCAGGTTTTCTTCAGAATTTTGCATAATGCTGTTCATTCAATCTGCTTTATATGCATATATATATATATATGGTTTGAAGTAATCAAAATTGCATTGAAAGTGTTGAAAAATCAAAAAGTTGTTTACTATTCCATTTGGAGATTTCAAAAGAAAGGTACTTTAGGCTGGATATTTGTTAATGAAGATAAATAAATGTCTTGGCAGGTAATTGATCAACTGATTCACTTTTATTTCCTGAAGTTTTCAAAGACCGATCGTGATTTAAAAAAAAACATGAAACAGTAGTACTTGTGAAGTGCAAGAAAAAACAACTAACAATTGAATCAACAATTGAATGGGTGTAGAATCAATAAGCTGCTCTGCATTATTCTGAATGGAAGTTCAGAAAACAAAAATATTATGCAGAACACCCACATTTTCTTTGGGTAAACTGGAGACATTTCTAGGTACATGGATGCACCTGGAGACCATATTTTTAAGTGAAATAAATTGGACACACATGTGCAAATATCACACTGTTTCTCTGGTGTGAGAAACGGGGAGTATAAAGAAAAAACAAAATGTGTAATAGATATTGTGAAAGAATAACAAAATGTTCATGCAAATGGTCAGGGAAATGAGCTGGGAAGAGAGAAGGCAGGGGAGGGAGAGAAAGGAAAAGAGAGACAAGACAGGAAGGAGAAGGGAAACACAGGTTTTGAAATAAGGTAACAGGAACGAAGGGAGGTTGAAGGGAGGGCAAGGAACCGAGGAAGAATAAAGCATCACGTGCAGGTACGAATTCTCCATGTTTGCAGTCACACATACTGCTAAAATGTGCCCATAATTTCAATTCAAGGCAAAAATAGTATAATTTAAATGTATACTCAAGAATAGCATAGTATAAATTTTACCAATTCTCAAGGTTTTACTTATTAAAATGAGCTTAAAATATACAAAAATGGAAAACAACAACACTGTGTCATCATTTTAGTCTTCTAGGCAATATTTCCAAGCAATTTGTATACTTGGTATCTTCAAGATCTTTTTATAAGATTGATTATAGTCATTTTTTTCTTAAAATATAATGTCATGTAGGATACATACCTACTTATATTATGTATGCATTTGAATACATATATATGCCTGCAGAGACATATATATATATATATATATACACACACACATATATATACATATATATATATAGACATCTATATAGTTGTAGGCCATATGAATATGCCATGTACATACATACATATAGATTGTTCTTTGCGCATTCATTCTATACAGTTTTGAAAAGTCTTCATGCCAAGACATATCTCAAAATAGCATATAAAGTAAAGCACTGGAGGATATTTTTAACTACTGTAAAGCAGCACTAGAGGATATTTTGAACACATTTTTGAAAGTATATAGATTACACATTTTGAATGTTGGTTTCAAAAACAATTATGCTATCTTTAAAAGAGAAACCGGGTTTACTCAAAGGAACAGTTCACGATTGCTTGTTTGATCAGTATTGCATGTCTCTATTTGTTTTCCTGAGAAACCACTTTGAAGATATCGACAGTAATACAACAACCATTGTTAATTTCCTACCACTTTGTCTGTAACTCTGTGTTGTTTGTATTGTTCTTATGCTACTTTGTAAATGGATGTCTGTTGTTAATGTTTTCCTTCTTTTATTTTTAAAATAAAAAATAATAACAATGATAATAAAAACAGAGACCAGTATGTAAATCTATTCCAAGGTAAAAAAGATAAACATCTGATCTATTCAAAAGTCAAGGTCTCTAAAGAGAAAAAGAATAAAGGGAATGGCCATAATACTATAGAAAATTATTACTTTGAAAATTGACTTTGTAGGTAATTTCAAATAGTATCTGAATTGCAATTAAATCATTTGTGATTGATACAATGAATTATCCAGAGATTTCCATGGATATAACGTCTAACATTTTATCTAAAATGAAAATAAAAAGATAATAAAATGTAGTTTTATTGAAGTTTCAGTTACTAATTATTCATTATAAGTTACCCACATGTTTGTAATTTCTACTTTCAGTTTTTTAAAAGCCTTTTGCCTTTGGCTGTAGTGTAGACTTTTGATACTTTTTTAATCTTCATAAATCAATATGTTAATTGTCCCTATAATGATTTCCTTAAAATTGAATTTGTATGCTATATATATTCACTATTGCCTTTAGTTGACTCAGTCTGGTATATTTTTATGATTATTTTGTTTTAGTATGAACAATTCAGAAAATGTATCAACAAAATATAAATGTACAGAGCATTACCATTGACTTTAGCTATAGTGCTGTGCAGATCTCTACAACTATAAAACAACTATAAAACTAATATCCTCGTGGGCAATTTCTTTGAATAAGTACACACAAGCAGAATTGATGAATCATGTAACAGTTCTAGTTTTAATTTATTGAAGACATTCCATAGTATTTCACACATTGGGCACAGCCTTTTGCACTCCCAGTAAAAGTATGCAAGATTTCCAATTTTTCCCCATCTTGGTCCACATTTCTTGTCACTTTGTCTTGGTGATAGCCATTGTGTCTATTCAAATGCAATGGCATCTCATTTCACAAAATCAATTCATTCCAAGATTCTGGGGCAGATGGCTGCTGCGGTCCTGTTTGCTGCCCACTGTGGAGTTCACAAATGGAAGGAAAATTTTACCAAATGATTGTGTTTGATACATAGGAAAGGGGATCAATTAAAGAATATGTAACAGTGAAATAGACTTATTTTTCTTAGTCTTAGTTTGTCTAATATATATATATATATATGTATATATATATATATATATAACTTTTCAAATTAATTATTGCAACAAATTATTTAATTTTGCAATCCTATACTTAGGAGGAAAAACTTCCTCAATTTCTTAAGAAGTATCTACAAAAACATATAGGTTATATTAACTTGATGGTAACATCTTAAAAAAAAATTAATAGTAACATCTTAAACTTTATCCTAATGAGATCAGAGAAAGGCAAGCCTGTATTGATTTACCACGTTTTCAAAGTCATCTTGGAAATCTTAGATAGAATGGCAACTAAAGAAAATAAAAGATTTATAAACTGGGTGAATGAAACAATATTGTTTCCCTCCTACGAATACGTACATCTAAATAGAAAATCTGAAGATAAACCATACAATATTAGGACACATAGACTAACATAGAAAGATCACAGGATAGCAGGTTACTAAATAAAAGGTGATTGTTTCCAATACAACAGCAATAAGAGTAGGATTTAAATTTTAAAAGTATATAGATCAGCATGAAAAATTCTTGGCTAGAAAACTTACAAAGCATCTCCAATATCTGTATCAGCTCATCTACAACATTTTGATGAATAACATCCAATAAAGGAATGAAAGGGAAGGGGCTCAGTGCTGATAGACTGAGAAACCCCATATTGTGTGATGGCACCAGTTCACAGCAAGCTAACCTACTGATCTGACGCAATCTCAATCAAAATCCAGTGAGTACTTTTGCGGACACTGACAACTGATTTTCAAGGTTTATATAGACAGGAGAAAAGCTCAAAATGACCAAGACAATATGAAAGAATAGAAAAAATTGGAGGACTGAGTTCTTCATGTCACGCTCTATTTGTGGTTGCTCTTTCTCAGTTTCCCCTGTGTTTTCATCTCCATGTGCGAAAGCACAGGTCTTGCTGGACTCACTCTGCTGTAGGTCTCAGGACCCCATGTTGCTGATTTCAGTTAATTTCCGGTAACCTTGTTTTTGGTTTATTTTCTGTTCAGATACAATAAAATAACTTTATTTGAATGTTAATTAAATCTAACCATGTTCATCTGTAGTACTGATTTGGGAGGACAGCATAGAAATATGACATACTTTCCTTTTTTGAAACTAATTTGAGAGTCACCATAGATCTATCTTGGGTACTTTGATTTGGTCTGTTAATGACTATCTTGGCAGATGGCAAGAAATCTTGACTTAATTAGACATATTAAGAATAATTAAATGACTTTGACTTTGAAACTGATATTGCTCGTCTTCAGTGACTTTTATAAAGCGCATAAAGAAATTGATTAATAGAGAAGGCAGACCAACAGTAAAAGTCAAGTTAACAATCCATGAATGTTCAAAATGGTACTTTCGACCTTAAGACACACACAAACACACACACACTCACACGCAAGCATGCATGTAAACATACACACATATGTATGCACACACCAAATTTTTCTAATTTCATGACCTTGTTAAATGTATTAACTCATTACCGGTATCAGAAAATATCAAAGACAGCAAAGATCTAGCATGTTCTAAGTTACTTTTTACAATTCATTGTATTTACTAACATTTAAGTATCCAATTCGTGATCTCAAATAAACTTCATTCTAAATAAATTAAATGTATAATCATATGCAGCTATGATTCAACAATGACTTTTTGAAAATTGTTAGTATCATGTTCTCTTTTGTAGTTTTACATATGTGACGTTTTCCTTTGCCTGCAATATCAACCTTCTTGGAAGACGACAAGCGTTTGACCCCAAAGGAATACTCTTAACAAGACTGAGATAGGACTCAAATTTTTAAAAAAATACCAAGAACATTGCCCTTCAAAACAAAGCATTTCATTCGTAAAGGAAAGCAACAATTTCTCTCTCTCTCTCTCTCTCTCTCTCTCTCTCTCTCTCTCTCTCTCTCACACACACACACACACACACACACTCTCTCTCTCTCTCTCTCTCTCTCTCTCTCTCTCTATATATATATATATACCATTTTACTGAAACGTTTTTATAAAGTCACAGGCTCCACAGCAATTCATATTGTTCAGTATGGCACACTCAGATTGATGTGTGCTACAAATGTAAACTACATACAAAATGTGAAGCTTCCAGTAAGATAAAGTATATAAAAATACCGCATTAATGTTGTTAATAACATTTTAGTATTGATTCTATGTTGAAAATTTAATTTGGGAGTATATTGTAATAAATGAAATATGTTATTAAAATTTTCTGATTTTTATGTGCCTTTTAATTTTAAAATTCCATATATTTTCTATTATTTATTTGATCAACAGCAATGTTCCAGAGTGCAAGAAATTTTATATACCAGATATAGATGAAGAAAAAATTAAAGAAATAATAATTCCAAAATCTGCTATAACAGATGAGTACATTTTCAGACTGTTGAATATGAAAGAAGGAAAAATTAGGAACTGAAAAGAAATTAAATGATGTTTGTAGGGAAAATGCATATATAAACAAATGCACATCTGCATTTTGTGCAAAATTAGATTCCATGCTAAGAGGTGACTGATTGTCAGGACTGTGGTCGGGAGGATCTATGCAATTGCTTAACAATTTAAGATAGAGCTATTGACAATTTTATCATCAAAGGAAAATTTAGCTTCAGAAGAAAATTTTAGCTTCAAAGCAAAACAAGTATTGGGTGCTACTGCATGATTAGCTGGTAAATAATATAGCAAGTATGACCTCTGTACAGGTAAAGAGTAAGGGGAAGTGCTTCCCTTTGCTTAACCAGCTTTATGGTGATACAGCCAAACACCAAATAATTCAGCTATGAAAAATATGTGATTTAAATTGTTTAGTAAATTTCCTGATACATATTTCAGAACATTTTCATCACCTCAAAAACACTGTACTCCTTCGGTTTAAATCTCTGAGTGTTGCTATCGTTGGTTGCCAGTATTTTAAGGAGGATATCTATTTATTGATTGACAGATTACTACGCATCCTTTAAAATTCTTGTTATTATATGTTTGTGATACATAGTGATTGCGTTTAGTTGGAAGTTTGATAAACACACACGTTCAATCTTGTTACGTTTCCTCCCCCGCCCCAGCAGCCCTCCTCCTTCCTCCTTTCCCAAGTCCCTTTCCTATTTCCCCAGTGTGTCTCTCTCCTGGTTCCTTCACATGGCTCTTTTATGTTGCTCTTGATGTTATGTATGTTGTGGGTCTGTCATAATGGAGAAACCATATGATATTTAACCTTTTGGGAATGAATTATTTCAGTAGTACTATGGTCTCAAGATCCAGTCATCTTTCTTCAAATGACTCAAATTTATTGTTGTCTGTGACTGAATGTTGTGTATACATACCTTTCCTTTATCTACTCATCTGTAGATGGGCATATGTTCCATTTCCACGATTTAGGCGTTGTGACTTGCCTCCTATATGCATGAACACCTGAAAATATCACTGTTGTATAAAGACTTTAGCTCTTTTCAGTAGATATCCATGAGAGGTTTTCCTCATTCAACTGGATTTTTATTTTCATGTCTTGAAGAGTTTGTATACTGATAGCTAAAGAAGTTATACTACTTCACAATGCCACAAAAATATTGAAATATTTTCCCCATGTCATTTGCACCTTTTTTGTTTTGTGAGTCCTTGAAGATGGTTGTTTTCAGTAGAGTAAAGTAGAATATCAGCCTTGTTTTAATTTGCAATTCTGTAACAGCCAAAGATGCTATATATTTTTTTATTGGGCAGTAGTATTTGGGTAGTAGTATTTCTCCTTATGAGAGGAATCATGTCATTTCACTTGGGCATTTTTTAATTGGATATTTTAATTTGGGGGCTTAACTATTTTGAGCTCTTTAAATACTTTAGATATTAATCTTGTCTAAGGAGAAGATAACGAAGTTTTATCCCATTACAGAGCGGTTTCCTCATTTGTTAATTTCTTTCACTGTGCAGAAGGTTTTTTAAAAATTTAATATAATCTTTATTGATCCTTGATATTATTTCTTGTAAAATTGGGGCTAGTGTCAGGAAGCCTACAACTATGACTATGCTCTCAAGAGTTTTTCCATTTTTTCTTCCCACATATTTATTGTTTATGTTTTTATATAGATGTCCAATCCACATTTGGTTTGATTTTAGCATCCAAAGAGAGGTATGGATTGGGATTCATTCTTCTGCATGTGGATTATTAGTTCTTGTGACCCTTTGTTAAAAAGTCTATCTTTCTCCAGCATATATTAGTAGGTCTTTCATTGCTTGGAAATGTTTCTTCAAGTACTCTATTGCATTGAACAAAGTGGCTATTTTTGGGTTAGGTACGTGCTGTTTGTCGAACATTAGCTTTATTCTGCAACTTGAAGTCTGTGATTTGATGCCTCTTGCCTTGCTCTTATTGTTCAGGATTGCTTCTGATATTTTGGCTTTGTTTTGATGCCATGTAATTTTAGCATTTTTTTTTTTACTTTGGTGAAAAAAGTTCATGGTATTTTGATGGACTCTGAATCAAACTGAAACAAAATTTTTGCTAAAATGGCCATTTTAATGTTAGTGCTGCCTCTCCATGAACAGAAGATGTCTTTCCATTTTCCAGTGTACTCTTCAATCTCTTTTTACAGAGATGTATATTGTTTCAGTTCCTTGGCTAGGTTAATTATTAGAATTTAATATTTTTGAAACTACTTTGAATGAAATATATTTTCTTGATTTCTTGCTGAGTGGGTTCACTCTTGGTATATAGGAACACTATTCATTTTGATGCATTCGTTTTAAATACTGCCAAATTGATGAATTTATTAGTTCTGTGTCTCCTGGTGGAGTTTCTGGATTGAGAATATTTTATCTGTGTCGATAAAAGAAATCATTCTGTGTTTTATGTTCATTATGTTTTCTAGACTGGTATTTGAGAAATTCTAGCCTCAAGTAATGAATTTGGCATTGTTCAATTTCATGGAAATGTTTGAGGAGAATGGGCCTTAATTTTCCCTGAAATTCTTATGAAATTCAGCAGTGAGTCTAACATAGTATGGGCTTTTGTAGTTGGTAGTATTTTTATTAGTGCCTCAATTTCATTTCTTCTCACTAGACTATTCAGAATTTTTATATTTTCTGCATTCAGTTTTAGTAATTCATGCATCGTGTCTATATACCTTTTTTCTATATATTTCAGTTCATTGGAATATACACTTTCAAAGTACTTATAACACTCTCCATTACACAAAACAGCCTCAACATGAAGTGAGGCTAGTGGCTTTCTAACTTGGGAGGGCAGGAGAAGAGATCTTATTGTAGTGCATCGTTTCCTTTATATCTTTTATAATTTTTAACAAGTGTACCTTCTGTTGTTTTTCTGCATGACCATTTCCAGGAACTTCCACATGGTATGTATGTGGGGATGTGTGCATATTTAAATAGCCTTTAATCTGTGGAATAGTTAAAAACCACAAGCAAAGTACCCTGCACACCTCTCACACCACAACAACCTTTCCTACTGTCGGCATCACACACCAAAAGGAGTACATTTGGAAAAAGGGATGACACAGTATCTCCATCCAAATCCATAGTTTTCATTCAGCTTTACTTTTGGCCTTGTAAACCCCAGGTTTTGAGAAATGTACCGTGGCGTGCATCTGTTAGAGAATGCAAGATAGCTATCTTGCTCTAAAACTGCTCTATGCGTACCCTATGTCTTTCTATGTCCTAGCAACTTTTGGTTTCTGTAATTATGTCTTCTGCATAGTATCCCGTAGTATATATGCTTTTTTAGGGTGACTTCTTTCAATAAACAATATGCATCTGATTTTCTCTGTCTCTCCATTGCTCACTAGCTCATGAGATTTTAGGCTAAATGACATCCCATGGTCTAGGCCCAGTCCATTTTTAATCCATTCACCTACTAAATGTTTTCTTACTTACTTCCGAGTTCTAGCAACATTGAGCAAAACTGTTATAAACATTCACTTCTATGTTTTAAGCAGACATATATTTAAACTATTTTGCATAAATATTAGTGAGTATGATTACTATGTCTTAATTTGAGAATATTTAATTTACATAGTCTTTGAGAGGGGCTATCTATGTATTCTGACCAACATTGAAATGATTCCAGTTTACCTTTCCTTTGCCAGTAGAGTTGTCAGGGAACTAGACACTGACCAATTCATAGATATGTTACAATATTTTATTGACATTTCAGTTACTTTATGTTCACATTGCAGATGACAAAGTGTGTGGATCACTTTTCATATATTCATTTGCCACCTATGAAACTTTTCATATATTTATTTGCCTATGAAGTAGCAAAGTCAAAATGTTAGCACATTTTCAGTGGTCAAGTTTTAAGTGATTTGTACACTTTCGATATGTTACTGTCATGTCTCCTATCTGAATATTTCCTACAAGCCTCTGCCTTATTTCTCATTTTCACATCTTACAGTAGGGTGCATTACTAGAGCTCTTTATGTCATTATGCTGGAAATCAATATTTGAATAATTTTTCTAGCACATCAAATTAAAGTTTACAGGAATAATAGGATGTAAAGCTTTCTATAGAAAAAATCAATCTTATTCTTTGCATGTGTATGGATATTTTGGTAAATATACACCCATTCCAAATCTAGAGCCTATAAAAATATCTGCAGAAGTGGGAACACAACACCTTTCACTCCAAACCAACACTGTACCTGGAAGAAGCAGTGAAAAATTTGAATAAAAAATATCCAGGCTCATTCATACATGCAAAATAAATGATAATAAAATGAAATGTTTGAGCAGTCTTCTGCATACTGCATTGAAAACTAAACATTCACAGAGCAGCTTAGGATAAGATTATAAATGTTTCATTATACATAACATGTGTATAGACAGTTATCAACAACTAAAATCAATACATTTTTCATATATTGATCTTCTTAAATATGAGTAAATCAACTAATGTCTATATTTCTTTATGTATTTCACTTGTAACACATTTTGGGAATACTTCAAATATTGTACATTGGTTAGATGTTTCAAATAAACATGCTGATAAATATTTCTAAGAATAGATCCAGATAGAGTTTTTAGTTTATATGGCCATCTGCCAGCCAGAATGGAATTTGAAAGATTATCATTTTAATGTATGTGTGAGACTAAGTGACTATTTTCCAAGGCAAAGATAGAAAAGCAAAATATCTTCCTTTTTTCCCTAAAGTAACCATAGTAATAGTTCTTCAACAAAAAATAAATAATAATTTTAAGCTTCTAAATGACCTAAAATATAAAAAGCTATTTTGCCTTCATTTAAATACATATTTTTTGCATGAAACATGTTTTCATTTGAAAATGTAATTTCTAAAGTTATGAAATTACTTTAAAAACTGAAATATTTAAAAACACCTTCTAGTAAATTTTTGTCATTAAAACTATCATCATTAATATATATAAATCAGACCTGCATGTGTAAGCAACATATTGTCTCACTAGTGTAAGAACCTGGAAGAGTGAATAAAACTAGGAGGTATAATAGACATTGTGAAATGAAACGAAAATGCTCAAAAGTAATAGATAACTGGGGTGTGGGAAAGGAGAAGGGAAAGAAGGGGAAATTATGTATGCATGTATATACAGGATAGCTAACAGTGGTACTACTGTCTTCAGTTGCTTTACTAAAAAGAACAGTTAATGATGACTTCTTTGATCAATATTGCATGTCTCTGTTTTCCTGAGAAACCACTTTGGAGACAACACTACATAATACAACCATTGTTAATTTCCTACCACTTTGTCTGTAACTATGTATTGTTTGTATTTTTCTTATGCTATTTTGTAGATGGATGTCTGTTTGTTAACGTGTTTTCTTCCTTTATTTTTAAAATAAAAACTACTATCATTAATATATGCATATGTGTGAAAATGTAGGGAAATTTTTAATTAACTTTCATTAATGTGATGCTATTCTTTCATCGTTTTAATCCTACTACATTTTTCCTTAATTATATTCCATTAGATTTACTGAAATCTTCTTTCATTGGTCCATTACGAAAATTACAATATTGTTATCACAACCTATGTTGTAATAAGTTTCTTGTTACTGTTTATTCACATAAGTATTCCCCTACAATAGATTTCCTAAGTGCTATTTCTGACATATTTTTAAATCTTTTGTTACTCATTATGGAATTTACGTCCACAGAAGCCATATCAATATATATATTTTCTTATAAATAACATGCTGTTTTTATTTTTAATTGTAGGAATTAACTGACAAATGTTTTCTATAGTTTCAAAGAGCAGCAGACTATAATTTTAACTTAAAAAATTTGTAAGTCTGTGCTATAATTTACATATCCTTACCATATAGTCACTTACTCTGGGTGGAACAAAATACCCAGCATTCACAATTTAAAGAAGGAAAGGTTAAAATTGGTTTGCAGTTTAGAGGCATTCAGTCCATGGCTGGCTGGCTCCAAGTAGGAAAAAAAATCATGATGGAAGAGGAAAGTTTTTCCATGGCAGCTATGAAACGAACAAATATAAAAGAACCAGAGACAAGAATACAACCCTAGTCACTCCCCAGTGACACGCCTCTTCTGACCGCACCCCCATGAAACACACATCAGATGCTGCACTCATCAATGGTGAGTCCACTATTGGGTAAAATGCTCCTATGACCCAATCACAGGGAAACCCATGAGACTCCAGGGAACATGTCTGACACACCATAACAGAGTAGGATATGCTTTCTATAAATCCAGATGGAGAGGTCAGATACTAACTCCACAGTTTGTGTAGTCCCAGCCTTCCCCTGTATGTCTTGGTAAACTGAACACTGACTAGCATATGAAACATCTCAAAATCGTCTATAGTATTAAGTACGCAGGTAGGAAATATAAAAGTAGCTACTTATTATCAAATTTGACAGGTATTAACTGCACTGATTTGAATTAATGTCCTCCAAAGGCCACGTGTTAAACATTTGATCCTATGTGAGGGGTAGAAACTATGAGTCAAGATCTCGTTGGCGCTCTTCAAATCACTTGGATGTGCCCTTCACAGGGCTTGTGGGACTCTGCTCTCTTCCTTTTTAATTTATTTCCTGGCATTGGTTGAGCAGTTTTGCTTCACAATATGCTTCCATCAGGATGAACCACCACAGGACCAAAGACATGGGGACAGGGGATGAAAAGCAGATGCTTTCAGACCTGTGAGGCAAAAATGAACCTCTTCTCTTTGTCAGTTGGTAATTTTTATAGTGATGGAAAGATAGCACAGTAGTCGTGTAACCTACCATCGTTTTTGTTCAAGAAACCGTATGGAAATGTTCAAGGAAGTTTTTGTATAGTTGTTAGTGCCACTGACATATATGTATATATGTGTTTTGTGTATTTTACATAGTATACATGTATGTGTGTATATGAATCTTGGAGCATATTGTCTCTTGCAATCTGTTGGATAACTAGAGGCAGCAGAGATAAACCAATTCATCAGGGTCAAAGCAATAACATAGGTTTTATCATGGCTAATAACATCACAACATTATTTCTCTATGACTGGGAATGTATTAGCTATTTTGCTTTGCTCTGCCTAGCTTTAATTTGTTTCTTCAAGTTTGATTTTACAAACACTTGGTAATTTGTACTGTTTGATCTATTTTTCTACATAGACCATAGTTCATGTACCTACATTCTAATGTGCAGCAGACGCAAAATGGTATGTACAATGAACATAAAGGTGAAATCAATCCTTTAGAAGCAGAACAACCACTTTTGTCTTAATAAATGATTTTTATAAATGGGGGCCACTAGTTAAAAGTCACACATTACTATAGTATGGCAATCAAGTACCTGGGCTGTAGAAATTTGGCTTTGTCGTCCAGGGAATCTGGTCATTTCACCCTCTTTGAATCAGGATAAGTAAATATATATATGAAAAGTGAGCACTGTAGGTCTCTCAAAATTTGAGACAGTACTTAAAAAGTATATAGCACAGTACCTGGTGTAAAATAAGAGCTCAGTAAATACTAGTTCTATTCGTGAATATTTTCTCATATTATTTCTTATAAAATGATTTATTATAAATTGCAAAACATATTTTAACATATTTTATCTTGCCTTAAAAATTATATTCATTATCACCATGATGGCAAATAATACAAAAATCAACGATTTCTTATTTGTATTTATTATTTTAAATACTAAATAAAACCAAAAAGAGATTTATTTAATCAACAGAACTTTTTACCTCTTTTTCTGAATGTAAGCAAAAACCTTTTGTCAAATTTTGCACTTCTATAAATAGTCTAAAACAGGTTTTACCAACAAAGAGAGTTAAAGGGATTTAGTACATTTGAAAAAGAAAATAAACCCAAGAATTATGGTGCAGAATGGCTCTGACATGTATATTATCTTACCTGGAATCATTTCATTATGAGGTCTAAAAAACTAGCTGTTCTTTGGGGCTGAGTCAATATAGCTCTAATTTGAGCTCCTAATTTCAGGTTCTCATATAATAATTACTCCCTGCATGAACATAGAGTGGAGGGTTTTCTGTTACCTTTGGCATGAGCTTTAATTTAAATCCTCAGATATCCAAAATTCTAATTTAAACTGCAGAGCAGCGCAGCTATGATCAGATTGTTCTCTTGCAAATGGGGTTTATAATTTGTGAATCTCAAAAGAAACAAATCATTTAGCTGAACTCAAAGAAGCCATTTTCTAAGTGGAAAGAAAAGCTGAAATACTATTCTAAGAACCTAATCAAGAAAAGCTACTGAGTTGCTCTTGAATTATATGTCCAATGGCAATGTAAACCCACTTCTTTGAAGAAATAGTAAAAAATTTAGGAAGTGTCAAAATGAGAGGAATTTACGAACTTTAATTGAGGTGATTGTCCTTGGTTTCTACACAAGAAAAGGACCTTTACTACTCAGAGTGTAGAGCACACCATATGTCACTGTTTCGGTAGTAGAATTCTCTAACTCCCATGTGTAATTCTCAAAGGCACCTAAAAGGTCAGATTTCAAAAAATAATCATACTATAAAGTTAATAGTTTTGTAAAGTTGTCATGTGTCTTCTGCTCAGCATATGGAATACATCTACTGGCCCTATGGTTGATGAGAACAATCAACTTTAGCAAATATAAAAGGCAGGTAGATTGTCCTTATTGGTGGTCTGAAACACAAGCAGAAAGTGACTCCATGAGGAAAGAGGATCAAAAAGATCCCAGAAAGCAGATCTGGGAGTAAATAAAATAATTAAATAAATTTGATGACAAGATGAAGGAGTATATCCCAGAAAGCAGTTCTGATCTTCTAGTAGAAGTGAAAACATCTAAAAATACAAAGACAGAAAAATTCCCTTAGTGGTGTCTTCTGACTCTTGATTAAGTCAATGCAAAGTTATTGTATGAAATGAGTTTTTCCTGATAATAAAAAAGAACAAATGACGCCACATAAATTCTCCTTGATTCTCAATTATGATAAGTACCAATAAATATTGTCTTAAACAGAAGCCCAAGTATTGCAAATTTTGGTTACCTTGAAAGTGTATGACAAGTGCACTTGTATGAAAACTCTAGAAAACGTCAGGACATTAAGCAGGGTGGATGTGCTAAGTAGGGACATCACTGTGGCTATGCGTGCTCAGAAGGGTGCATTTATAATCATCGCAGTTTGTTTTGATTATGTTTCAATAGACCCAAGAAATGACCAGTTAACAGATCCTGAAGTATAGTTGGACTGAAAGTGTCAGATCTGTTTTGCCCTGCGACATTTTTCACTAGCCCATGCAGCTCAGCGAAACTTTACCTTGTGTGTTATTGTAATGCGGCCAGAAGGAGGTGAAACTAATAATGATGAAGGTTTTGTTTCAGAAAGTACAAACAGATGATCAGAAAGCAGTAAGAGTCCTACTGTATCCCTAGAGGGGAGTGGGGAGTTCTGACAATCTGAAAGCATTTCCTCATTCCAGGTAAATAATCAAATAAAATAACTGAATAAATTTGATGACAAGATGAAGGAGTACATCTGAACCTCAGAGAAGTGGTCTTTGAAATCCCAGGTAAATATGTAAACTCATTAACAAAAAGTGGAGTAAGATTTTTGAGTGAATTGAGACAAAAGCAAGAAGCATATGGGGTGGGATGGAAAATATTCTTTACCCAATCTGAGTCAATGAGCACTCTTCCAAAGTTTAAGGTATAACTCTCTTCCAAAAGATGAGCAGATTATATAAAAATATAGGTTCGATCTGCAACGTGCAATTTCAGTATTGACTCCCACAGACTGGATATGAAGATAGGAGAGTCACACAGGAAAACAGCCTGACAAACGCTGCATCAGAAATAGAATGTGAATTCCTTGGGTCTGAAGGCTTGAAGGGCACAGCAGAGCATGCAGAGAGCCTGGGAGGTGTTTCACACACGTGGTTTTGGATGGTAGAGTCCTAAACTTCAATGATTTCATCTTACCAGTATTACATGTGTATTATATGAACACTTGGACAAGTTTATCTTAAAATTTGTTAAGAAAAATAAAAGCATCTCTAAGGAAATTCGACATTCTTTCTTCCAGGTATCAAGACTTGTGCGGAGCTTTTGGATTTCTTTCTACCCTTAGTCCGGGTGCTGGGTTGACATACGCTTCCTTCCCCGTCAACAATTCCTTCATCTGCTTTTGCCTTAATCACATAGCATAGGTTTTCCTGTGTTTGTCACCTCCGGTGATATTTTTAGAAAACAATTTTTATGTTGACTTAAGTCTTTAAAAGTGAGCATTGAAATTATTTTAGTAGAATGCATTTATGAAACATTAAAATACTTAGTGATCATGAGCAAATTCTCTATTAAAAATGATGATCCTTCCTAAGCATTATCTGAGCCAGGCATAGTGGCACAGACCTGTAATCCTAGCACTTGAGATGCTGAGTCAGGGGGGTCACCATGAGTGGAGGCCAACCTGGGCTACATAATGGGTTTAATGCAAGCCTGAACTACACAGCAAGACCCTGTTTCTGAAAAAGAAAGAAAACAGAAAGAAAAAGGGGTGAGGCAGTTATTTTATTTTATATGTTGTCTTGACAGACTTCTCCATAGGTACTATGATTTATTTGTTCACTGGTGTTTCATGAAACTTTTGTGAACTTTTATATATACAAATATAATTAAATAACTAGCTCTCATTATTTAATAATATATATTATGTAATGAATATATGGATACACAAATATGGCTTAAATGTTTAAGACTATATTCGGCTAATAATATTCACAATACTATTAATGCAGAATGAGGATCTTCAAATTCGTGCTAAGAGAGAAAAATGGTTATTAATAACTGGTCATAATGAGGCCCCCCACTAAGTTTAATATATTCCTAATAATCGAATTCAAATGTTAAGCATGCACTTCTAAATTATTAATTATACTGATGGAAGAAGATTATAGCCAAGAGCTGAAGATGGGTGTTTATCAGTTCCAGGAGTAACATTTTCATTAGGGTGATTAGTTGTATTTAATACTAAACTGCAATGCTGTTTTTCAAAATACCACATGGCAAACTTTCAAAATAGAAATATACACTGTTTATGACATTTAAAAACATTCTACATGCTGACAAATCATTCTGTTAAACCTCAGGATCAAATGCCCAGAAAAAATTATGCCTCCCTTCCAAGAGAAGGGGAAATGCTCTTCATTTTCAGTAGGCCATGCTTCCTGGAGGATGATAATACTACATATTTGTGCGTCCGCTCAGCACTTTTGACTCTTGTCCTTTCATTTCTAACTGTATGCCTAGTGTTTGGAAATGTCACATTCGAAGTTGGGACAAGTATGGAGCTGGCCATGAAAGTTTAGAAACGTAATGAATAAATGTGTAAATGGAGAAAATCTGGGTCTGTGGGTCGATTGTCCCACCTTGATGACTCTCCTGTCACGGTGCCTTTTCTGAATTTGTGGTTTTGTCACAGTTGCAAATTTCTCTGCTTTTTTGAAACACCGCCTGTTGGTTTTACTTCTGTCCTTTTGCAGTTTGCACCGCAATTATTCCTCTGGCAAATCTCTTTTACATAATGATGTTTGTTTAATGAATAACTTGTGTTCGTTCACACATGCACTGGCTTCTTAAGCTTCAGGAATATGCTTTTTGCATCCTGCCTATTATCTCACTTCTTTATTATCCTTTACAGTAGAAACTCTAAATATTAGTTTATATTATCTTCATCCGTTCTAGTTAAACTCACTTCCTCTCCTATCTTTACTTCCCTCAAAATTACCTTTCTTCTACATCCTTTCCATTAGAACTGCTTTGGTCAAGGAAGATCCTACTTCAAAGTATTGAAAGTGTCTTCCTGAATTACTTTCTAAAGGCCTTATTAACTGTTCTGCTATATTAAATTAGTAATTCACCTGAAATTAATTTTTGTGACTAGAATGAGAAAGGAATTTTGTTTTACATTTAAAACTATTGTTTTCAGGGCTGGGGACATAGCTCAGTAGCATAAGTGCCTGCCTGGCAAGCTTGAGGTCATGAGTTTGGTTCTGGTACCAAAAAACCCCACAATATTGTCTAGCATGATTTAAGATGAAGAATTCCCCAAGGCTCCATAATGCAATATTGTTCAGATGTGGGGTCTGGTGAGTAACTGAGTCATGAGGGCGCCTTCTTCCTGGATTTATCAATCCCCTAATAAGTTCACAGCTGAATGAGTTCAGAGGAGGCGGGGCCTAACTGGAGGAAGTAAGGCATGAGGGGTGGGACTTTGAAGTCTATACAATTTTCCTTCACACCTTCGATTTGACTTCTGCCCTTTCTTCCGCTACTTCAAAAATATAATGTAGTAAGCTTTGATCTGCCATCCCTATTCGCCATAATATTCTGTCTTGCCACCACCCTAAAAGCAATGACACCAGCTGACCTGGAACTGAAACCTGGACCAAAATAAATCTTGCCACCACCAAATTGTTATTTTCAGTCATTTTGTCACAGTGATGGAAAGGTTAACACAAATTCCCTTGCCAAATCGCATCTATTAAAAGATGATTATTTGCCTACATTGCACTGGTACAAAAATATAACACGTAGAAATTCATGAGTATTTCTCAAATTTCTATTTGTTCTATTGTTCTATGGCTGTATTAAGAAGAAACCTAAGTGAGGTATTCAAGAAGCATGATCCTAAGAAGTTAATTCTCCTTTTATTTTCTTATTCATATTATTGTGATATTCATGATATTTTTGTTCATATAAATTTTAGAAATTTTTGTCATTTTAACTCAATATGTTTACAGATTTTCATGGATATTAAACTGAATTTAAAGACCAAATTAAGAAAATACATGTAGAATTATAGTACAGTTTTCCAACATAGAAAAATAGTAATATACTAGTCATTAAGATGTCTTAGAATTCATTTCTAAAAGATATTGAAGTTTTCCAAATTATGTTCTGACACAAATTTTGCCATTTTTAGTAATTATTATTTACATGCTACACAGAAGCAATCAGTTAATACAATGTGCAAAATTATTAAAATGCAGAATCAGTATTTTTATGTTGATCTTGTATCAAATCCTTCAAAATTATACCCACAAATTAATTCCAACATAAATATTTCCTTCTAGTCGTGTAATATTTGTAGTTTACTTTGTGTTTCATATCTGGATGCATTAAGACACACGGAATGCAGTTGAATTATATAATAATAAAAAGGATTTGTTTTGACCTTACTGAACTAAAGGGAGCCACGTGCTTGATATTGTTGGATTTATAGTGACATTTAACATATTTAAAAAATCTCTTTGTAAATATCTTTAATCAGATTAAAGAAGTTCTTTTCTAATTTTTGTTTGTAATTATTTTTTTCCAGTATATAGGATTGAATCTAGGAGCTTTTCACTGAACTATCTATCCAGCCCTTTGCTTGTTTGTCATTGTGTTTATTCTGGGTCAAGTCACTAGGAAGCCCTAACTAGGAATGAATTTGTGATCCCCCTGCCTAAGTGACCCAGACTGCTACCAATACTGGTTTGCAATTTTTGAAAAGATAATTGAATGGTTTTAATTAAATGTCTCTTCTTTAACTTCCTGATGCAACTGTCATTTTGAAATTATATTACAATAATTTGAAAAATTATAGGAATAATTTCTTTTTTTTTTTTCCGGTACCAGGGATCGAACTCAGGACCTTGCGCTTGCCAGGCAAGCGCTTATGTCACTGAGCTATACCCCCAGCCCCCAGGAATAATTTTTACATGAGAATCAAACTGGTTATTCTTATAAAAATTAAATCCATTATTATAAAATTTTTTTCATATGCTACTATGTTCAGTTTCTGAATGTTGGTTTATGCTTCATAAATTTATAATGCTCGGAAAAAATTACCTCTTCTTTGTACTATCTTAGTTTTATCTTCTTTAGTACAATCTTTGTAAAGATGTATTATCAATATTTTCTTGTTTTATGTACTGAGTCAAGAATATTTCTTCTCTTACTAGTCTCTGAAAGAGAAGGGATTACTGTAATGTCTTTCTCAAAATTAACAAAATCCAAAAATTAAAATGAAAACTAGTGTATTTTATGTTATTGAAATTATATATTTCATTTATTTATTATAGAATGTGGCATATTTCTTTTACTTCATTTTTATTTAGGAATGGCATGTAATATTTTAATATTTTCTTTTTGAACATGTTTATTATCCTATAGTTATATAATATGCTTATTCTTTTAAATGTAGTTATAACATTCATTTTTGTGTAATTTTTTAAATTTATTTTTCTCACAAATGGACTTGTATTATCATTCCCATGACTTATTAATCTATTACATTGTTAATTTATGTTAAAAATAGCTTTGCTTTTTCCTTACATTCAAGAACACATATTAATTACCTGCACCAAAATATCTCCACTCTTGTTTCAAAATCATATACATTAAAAGGAAGAGGACATATATCCTGTTATTAGCGCTACTAGTATGAGAAAAGTTAGTTTATTAAACCTTAAAATTTACCTCTACCTATGGAAATAAATGCCAACAACCAGCAGATCTTAGAAGCTAGGTCTATAAAAAGAATGGAACAAAATCTTCAGAATATACGATTTATGAAAGAGAAATGCTCAGGAAAATTGGATGAAAGAATAGAGGTAAGATTTTCACAGGAAAACTAAAAGTCTTTACATAATTGAAAGCAGAAAAAAATGAGATCTTGAGAACTACGGCCGCTGACTTATTGCAAGCAAGGCATCTGGGAAATTGTTTTGTCTCAGGGTGTTTTCTGAGAGGTACCACTTCTAGGGAAAAGGGTGACAACCTGTGGAAAGGAGATGTCTTAGATTTGTGGATGAGTATGGGAAGGAGAAACCAAAGACCTTACAGAGACAAGAACTACAAAATCAGAAGGCACATTAATGATAACATACCCCAGAGTGAAGAAACCTAATTAGTTATTGTAAATGTTCGAATTGTTTCTACATATGTAATTTTGTTTCAGCAACAAAAATATTTTTAAAATGATTAAAATAGAACTGAATATCCATAAATGATTATTTATTAAAATAAATAGAATGTAATTCAATTCACAGCCTACTCAAAGTAGCCAACTCACAGAAGAAAATTCCAACATATTCAGCTGAAAAAGATATACACAAAAATAATGAAGTGAGGTGAAAAATGTTATATTAATTCATATATCAAAATGGTGGATTATGGATGAAATTAAAATATAAAGAAAAACCAAATTAGTCAAGAAAATGTATGAACTATAATTATGCAAATAGAAGACTGATTTCAGAAAAAAAATGATTAAAAAAGAAGCAAAATTGTTACCCTAAACTCTTTTCTTCAATACAGTGAAAATGATGAAATGAATAACTTTTTTACAAATAAAAAAAAATTTCAATAGACTAATTTCCACAAAACAAATAAAGAAATACATCCGAGTCCACAGTACAATAGCATTCATTATATATTTTATATTTTTATGGTAATCTAATTCCCTAGTCATTCATCTCTCTACCGAAAAAAATAACTTCCCTAACACTACTTTTCCACAGAACATTATTTTTACCTCTGATAATTATTCAGTAACTTTTAGTAAAATGTAATTTCAAAGGTTTATTGAGTTTTGATCATTTGTATATATTTTGGTGAAAGTGTTGCATCTTACTCTCTTTCAAAAGATTTGCTAAATTATTAGCCATTATCTCTCTTTTAAATTTAAAATCAATTGATTTTATTAATATATAAAATTATATATATATATATATATATATATATGGTAACCTGTGATATTTTAATAACTAAATACATTGTGTATGTTTAAATGAAGCTACAGATATTGAGTTCCTGTAACATTTATCATTTCTTTATAGTTTAAGCATTCCAAGTCTTTTTTTACAATTTTTCATACAAACAATACATCCTTTCTTACAGGTTGGCAATATATACATTAAATTAACACTAACAATAGAAAACTTACTATGCAGTAGAAGACGTTCTTTCTATATATTGAGCTCTGTTCCCTGCTTCTGGTGCTTAAATTGCAAGTTTATTCAAAAATTCCACAGTATATCAAATGAATACACACATCTTTCATTTCTTTATATATTATCATTGATGTTTCATGATTTGGTTTGCACATGTTTTTGTCATATTATTTCTTTTTCTTTTATTCATTTTTTCAGTTATATATTATGGCATTCATAATGAATTTTACCTCAATTATACAAATTTTGCAGCTATCAACGTTATTTTTTTTACATGGTTCCTATTCTCACAGTAATTCACCAATTTATAACCTAATTCCCAGAACTCATTACTTAGGGTTATTAATAAGTGTTCATCTAATAATTCCAAAACAATTACTTATTGTAGAGCACAACTGCTTCCCAGCATTTCAGTTGTGTTCTCTTTGGTCTGACCATGAAATGTTCATGAAATCTATTTTTATGGCTCTTAAATGATCTTTCAGTTTCCCTATCAGTGTATTCCACAGAATAACTACAGTGACATGTTTAAAATATAAGTTATATTTACTGTTCACTAGTAAAAAGCCTCCAATTCCCTACTTACCAGAGTGAAAACCAGCAACAGTTAAGTGATCCATGGTATCTTACAATGCTTGGGGTAACATATTACAAGAATTCACCTTCCACTTTTTTTTCCCCTCTGGGTCAGTCTGCTCATTTCGGGACTCTATTTTCCACAAACACTTCTTGAAATATTACAGTGGCTATTCCTTTATATGTAAACAAATAATTTCCATCAATTATTTGTTAAAATGACACAAAATTGGGAGGTGTACTTTAGATAACCCAACAAAAATTGCTGCCCTGGCATAAACCCTGATTCTCAAAACTTTAATTATAATCATTTAATTGCATATTATGTTAATTATCCCTGTAATAAAAGCATTCAAGTTGCAAGAATTTATAAAGCATTTAACCATATTAATTTACCTACTATGAAAGTCTAAACTCATTGTATGGATAGGAAAATTTAACTACAAGATATTTAAGCAAATTTGCACAACTACTAAGTAATGACTTTGCGAAGTAGATTGCAAAACTAGGCTTCATCTAATTCTTTCTAGTGTTGCACATATTCCCTAGTATGTGAGGAAATTTGGCACAGCATTGAAGAAATATACTCAGTGAGCTGTTATTCAGTGGTTTTTCCACAAATTCTGTGGAACAATACTCAACACATTATACAAAAGGGGAAAATATTTATTATAACAAGTATTGATTAAAAAATTTGATAGCAAATGTTTTCTAAATAGAATATATAATACCAATGCCTAAAAATCAAATCAAAATATACTTTTAGGATTCACTAAGGAGATACAAGAAACGACAGTGCTTTAACACCATTAGGAGAGCTGAATTGAGGCCCAGCTACCATACTAAAAGTCCATATGTACTAGAAACCTTTATAATGATCAATCAAAGCAGTACTTTTTTGATTATTACATTAAAATGATCAATATGTAAAGAAAAGTTAATAATTAATTTTTCATAAAACTTCAATAAAAAATTAAAATGGAGTAATAAAGAAGTAGATGAATCAAAGTATAAATTATTTCAGACCTCTCAAAACTCTCAGAGCACTGTGGAATTTTATAGTCTTTTATACAGTCTGTCATTTTTTAACATGTCACATTTATAATATTTTAAATAAATGATATAAAATTACTACTGATAGAGAAAATTTCAAGATAGTTTATTTTCCTTCTTATTATATATGTGATTAATCTGTAATCAGGACAAATATGTATTATAAAAGAGCACAATATTTAAAATTAGACTTGATTACTCAAGACATTTACTATATTTCATTTTATGTTGTTTTTCTTTTTGAGTCACCTTCTCGCTATGCAGTTCAGACTGGCCTTGAGCTCACTTTATAGCGCAGGCTGGTCTCAAACTTGCAACAATCCTCCTGCCTCAGGCCCTTGAGTTCTGGGATTACAGGCATGTGCCACCATGCCCAGCTTTAAACCATTTATTTTAGAGAAAATAAACTATAATACAATGTATACACACTTTCTATAAGTATTTCTATTTTAAAAGATATAGCTTTCTTAAGCACTATTTACTACCACAGAGTGGAAATATTTCTCTACTATTATCTACTAAATTATATGTTTTAACATAACATATTTCAATAAGCTATAGGAAACAGAAATACAGGTGAGAGAGGAATGAAAAGAGAAAGGAAGAACATTTATTATGCAAAAGAGCCTTGTAGTATCCTGAGAGAAGTCACAGAAAAATTAATTATTTTCATATTTCTCCACTGAGGCATTTTTCTATCATGCTGTATGTGTGTATATTTCAGTTATATGAGTTTTATTGTCAGATTGAATATGTATTGTAATAAGAACACCTATGGCGGATTAACTAATAGTCAATTTGCAACACTCAGCTGAGCTGAATCGGCCTGGTTCTGGGTGTGGAAGGCCCACCTGAGGATTATTACCAACAACATACCAGGAGGAATGGAGGGGAAGATAGGGTGCTGTCAATTATCCTCGAGAAGCTTGCTAGGATGGTTATCCATCCTCAGAGGAGCTTGGGTCCTGGCTTTTGCTGAGGAAGGCTGTGGCTGCCTTCAGGGGATCCCTGGTCCTTGCCCTGAGCATCGGTCACTTCCTGGTTCCAGGGAAGATCTCTCTGGCACAGATCTGCTGGTACAGATCCTTCACTCCACTGGCACAGATTTTCTAGCTTCCACCACTGGCCTTTGGGCCTTCCTAGTGCAGATCCTTCACACAGACTCACATGAGACAGTGCCATGGGCTCTAAGTCTCCAGCTGGTGTCGTGGAGGACATAGTCATGGGCTCTGGGTCTTCAGCTGGACTTCTGAAGACATTGCCATGGGACCCAGGCCTTCAGCTGTGTTCTTTGGTCTCTAGTGGGTGGAAAGATCTCTTGCATTCTTTTTCTTTTAATATTAAAGAGAATAGAAATAAAACAGAGCTTCAAATCAGGCTAAAAGGAGAGTAAAAATAATTAATACATTGTTCATTGATATCTTCACAATACTCAGAGTACAAGATATAGGCATGAAAGACTGTCCAGACAGTATTAGCACAGGTGTTTCTTTTTAATTAACTAAGAGAAACTAGCTGTATAACTATAGTAACTATCTAGTGTGTGTGTGTGTGTGTGTGTGTGTGTGTGTGTGTGTATACATACATATACATACTAAAACCTTTTTAAGAAGATATCTATATACTATACATGTATGTACAGCTATAATAAAGATTACAAAGTAAAGAACTGTACTTTAGACAAAATATAAAAGATTTATACTGTGTTATATAAATTAAATTGATTTTTAAAGAAATTAGCAAGTGGGATATTATTGTGGCCTTTTCTTTTTAAGGAATGTATAAATATGTTCTTAAAAATCTAAAAAATTTTCAGGTAAACACTGAAAAACTAGATAGTACTAATTCTTTCAAAAGTGATATCATTTAATATCATAATTTTATACAGAAAACTTTCATATCAATTACACAACAGATGCTATCAAGTAGGCATTGTACTTTGTTGGAAACATCTCATATATGTGCCTTCCTATGTAATATAAACTAGTCCTATATTGTTACTGAGCACTTGGATTTTAGCTAGTGTCATGGAAAGATTGAATTTCTAATTTTGCTTCTTCCTGTAATTAATTTCAACTTAAATATCCATGTGTAGCTTCCAGGCATTATCTAAAACAGTGAAGCAAGGACTAATAACTTTTACTGTAACATTTCATATGAAAATGGATAGTTCTTTTAAGCTTCTTATAATAAGAAATTACCACATTACCCACAGAAGGCTTAATTTTAGAAAGAATAAGCAAATATAGATCTACTGTTGTATTAATTGATGTCTAAAGGAATTTGAGAATAACAAACGAAAGCAACAATAATATGTAACAGGTACCTATTACAACCACCCAGGGAATCAGAAAACAAATCTGCTTATACAGCCAAATTTGAAATGTGTACCAAATACAAAACTTTTAAAAATAGCTATCATTTATTATTAGCTTTGTAAAGTTACTGCAATGGTAAAAAGATACTCTGTGGAAATTGACTAATACAGGTCCTTAATTTTTGAAAGATTTTCAAGCTCAGATTAATGTGAAAATTTTTAAAAACTATAATTTTCTGATTTTTATTCATGCTAGTATTGATTATTTTTTAGATTAATTTGTGAAAAGCAAAGGAAAATTTAAAATGTGTTTGCTTATACTTAGACAATTTCAAATAATCTCCCGAATCATAAGACACTAAAATACTGTGACTTAAATGGAAGCTGACCATGTAGTTTGAAAGTTGGCATGATGTACTAATTGGTTATGAACAATCATCACAAAGGTATCTGGATAAATATTTCCATATAAATTTCAGCAGATTGTAGAGATTTGAATTAGCTAATTAAATTTATTACACATAAATACTGCTTTACTGCAGTTTATATGACTAATAAAGTCAACTGCAACATAATCACGTTGATTATAACAGCAGATGAAGCAAACAGAAAATAAAGAATGAATTAGAAAACACAAATTTTAAAGTTTTAGTTAAATTTATTGTTATCACTGATTTCACTAAGGATCAACTGTTAAATCTGAAATTAACATGTCTACCAATGTGTAAAAATGGAATCAGTAAATTCTATAATATTACTTCCTGATGAATGACTTACTAACTCTCATAGAAGCAGCAAAGGATTATCTTTTCAGAATTCTGATAAGAACTGATGATTTTATCTTTAATAGCAGATATAATTTTAATAAAATCATTTGTGGTTTTGATATTGTATAACAAAGTATAGAAAATTAAAAATAACAGCATGAGTGCCTATTAAAATATAAACTCAAATTTTTGCCTCTGAAATAAGTAAGATCAAAACAATACATGATACTTCAATGTATGCTAATCATAATAGTTTTGTACTCTGTGAATCTACATAAGGACTACACTAAGATTTGAAAAGACAGAATAACCAAACAGGTTAAAAATGAAATGTGAGACTAATTCTTTCATGATAATAACTTTTTTTTTCTTGGATATTTGCCAACTGTGTATATTGTACAAGGGGGTGTGGCATGAACTGTCAATCCAACCACATAATTGAAATAGTTTTTAATTTTAAGAACATGCAAAAATTAAAATTTAAAAAATGCCTTTTAGTAGCTTGACCTTACATAAACTATTAATGAATAAATACAAGAACAAAAGTCCACAAACTCTGTCTTTATAAAGAAGTAGAAAAAATTGATAACAAACACTAAAAAATAAAGAACTGTATTATATTTCTCAATTAATATTGTTTATATATTCATTATTTTTATGTAGTTTAATAGATTTAACACAATCTAAAATGTAGTTACAATGTACAAAGAGTCCATATGTATATAAAAATTCAAAAATCTTAAAACACAAGAAAACAAATATTGAAATAGAAGGCTAATTTTTTTTTTTTTTTTCGGTACTGGGGATCGAACTCAGGACCCTGTGCTTGCTAGGCAAGCGCTTATTCCACTGAGCTATATCCCCAGCCCAGAAGGCTAATTTTAGAATGTAATGTTACTTATTCCAAGATGAACTTGAAATCTATTATATTTAAGATACTGGTAGAATTTGTGCAAGGAAATTAACATATATTGATCTAATAAGAGAGTTAGTAATACTTTAACTTCATCAGCTTTTTAAAAGTGTTGTGAAAAGCCAATAAAGATAATTTATAATAAAAAGAACCTTAAAAATCTACATTCAACTTGTGAAGAACAAACTTCAAAATAATAGAAATAAATGAAATCTATAAAAAACTATATGCTAAGGCTTAAAAGTTATTGAACAATGTATAAAAGAATAGTTATAACAAATCTAGGTACACAAAAATATCTTTGACAACATTAAATATGTTCTAACAATAAACAAAATAAATAATTGCATAGGATGTCAGTGAAAATTGGTTCATGAAATGACAGTATGAAACAATTTAGCAATGCACACCTGAAATAATATTTATATATTATAATATAATATTAATTCTAATATATAATAAAATATATGATATATAATAATTTGTAATATAAATGTATATGATGTATAATAAACACTGTCTTCATCCATCACTGTTCATTAATGAAATTTACTACTACCATGAGATATACTATGTTTTCATTGGAATGAATTAAATGAAATAGGCACACATTATTAATATTAATGATCACATGAAATGATGCAGATTCCTTTACATTATTGGTGAGAATGTCACATTTTGTGACCATTTGGGAAAACAAATTTGCATAAATTAAACCACAAACTTACCCAACATCTCAGTGATTGTATTCCTAAGAAGTTAGTGACAGGAAATGAATTATATATCATGTAATCACACTTATAGAAATGATGGTTATATTTTTATAATAGCCAAACATGAACCAAATAAATATCCATTAAAAACTGTTTTAATTTGCATTATTGTATGTTCATATAGACAAATGGTAATGATGTTAAAAATATATCATACATTGAATATCATGTGTGCATATTTACAAAATAAAATCACATCCATAAAAATAAGGATATATTTTATATTTGATTTTATATTAAACTAGAACAGGTACAAATAATTTATTCTATTTTTAATCGGGCAGCATGATGGAAAGTTGGAGAGCAACGGCTAATTAAAAATGACATGACAGAACATCAGGATGCTGGGGTGAGGCTGCATCTTAATAACTATGAGATTTAAAGGTTACATGTTACCAAAACTAACGTATTATTCAACTTGAAAAACAAAATAAAGATCCCAATAAACAACAGAAACAATATCAGAAATTTCATGAAGCTAATGTACTATGAGAGCTTGATATAGTTTTTATGAGTGTAGCTAGGTAATAGATTTTTCTTGCATATGCAAAGCCTGGGTAGAATCATCTGTCCTGCAAATCGTTTTAATAAATTAAGTTCAAAATAAAAATAAAAGGAAGAGAAAATGAATATTAATAATAATTTGTATTATAATGTAATAATCCAAAAATACATATTGCAATCACAAATTAAATGCTAATTCAAGAACATGTGCCTTGCTATCTAATTTTGTAAAATGTAAGACCAAATCTTGGAGGAAAGGAGTGTGGACAGAAGGGAGAGGGGACATAAAAAGAATTAAGATGTCTTGGTTACTTTTCTCTCGTTGCTGAGACAAAATATCTGCTGCCCCGAATTAAGGAAGGAAAGGTTTATTTAGCTCACAGATTGTGGAGTTTCAGTCTATAATCAGCTGGTTCCAAGGCAAGTGGCAAGGCACAGGGGCAACACTTCAAGGCCGCAGAAGACAGCAAAAGCAGAAAGAGAAAAAAGGAAGCAAGCCTCTTTTCCCTCCTTATATCCTACGCCAACTATCTGGCCACGCCCACATCGCCTCTGTGCTATCCTCTTGCACGGCTCAGGAGGTAGAACTGCTGAGTCACTTAGCCAAACCTCTAGACTCCTCAAATTGACACAAGGTATCAACCATAACAGATGTGTTACATTCAAACACCAGTTCTCCAAGATGAACGTAATCATTATACTCTACAAGCACATACAAATAAAAACAATTTTAAAATAAAGATGAAATACAATAACAAATACTCTAATTAGGAAGGAGGGCTAAAGATAAAAAAGAAGAGAAAATAACACAAAAAATAATACGATAAATATAGAAAAAATTTTCCTTTTTGTTTACAATTCCTCTCCTAGATTAGATGAAGTAAATTCTCATTACTGTGTTTTACCCGAGAAAGACTAGACTATCCAGACACATTATAAGTTCAGTCTAATAGCCTTCAGTTCATACTTATACAAGGGCTACAGAAAATAAAGATACAATATGTGGAGAAACATAAGTGAATAAAGTATGTACAGTCAGTTCTCCACTGGATCTGTACAAAACTTTAAATTGCAGAGATCTGGTAGGCAAATACCTGCGTCACATGTGTCAAGAAATAGGACAAAACCTTTTGCCCTCTTGCTGAGCTTGGTGACAAGATTTTATATAAAGATCTCAAACAAAGATAATTTTATTCTTAATATATTTGCCAAATTTTCAAACTTCATTTGAAATTATAGAAAACATTAGTTGAACATTTTGGAAAGAATAGAAATTCTTTTGGAGCTGAATATGCAAAACTTTACACTCAGAACTTTCTAGAAGTGAGCAGAGTAGGTTCTCAAAAGAATACTCTGGAAGCTACACACAAATCAATCAGAATGAGACTGATTTTATTTCATTTTATTTTAATTTTTGTATGTGGGGCTAGTGGATAAAGCCATTGCTTTCTCACTGAGCTATGTTATTTGCTCTTCTCTCTCTGTTATTTTGAGATAAACTCTTGCTAAGTCATTAAATTGCAGAATTTAGCCTTAAACTTGCAGTCCTGCCTCAGCTTCCTAGAGTACTGGGATTAGAGAAGACTGCCTTAGCATCTGGCAGTAGACTGATTTTTACCAAATCTAAAATACAAAGTCAGTCTAGGTCATGACTGAGTTGTGGGGATGGGCTATTTCTATGCACACAGCATAGATAAGAGTAAACTATTATTGGCGAAAGAATTTTTTTTAAATTCTGGGCTTTAATGCATGTAATGGCTTTCTATGTGCATGTGAGTGGCTGTGTGTGTGTGTGTGTACATGTGTGTGGTAATAGTTCAAAAAAATTAGAAAAACATTTTAATTTGCTGTATGCAACCAGAATTACATCCATTAATGAAATAATGTAGATCAGGCTTCACCTATTTAGCACTGGAAAGAGTAGAAGAGGAGACCATCTCTGGTGTATTAGTATTAGTGCTTAATGTATACATACATTATATACAATATATTGTATAGTTGTAGTTCCAAAAAACAAAAGAATATTCTAACCTATTTTATTAGATTAGAATTACAGGATTCTTTTGATACCAAAATGCAACCAGGATAATTGAGTAAATTTAAAATTAGAAAACCATCTAACATACGTACACTCACAAACATTTTATATTAACTGGTAGTAAATTTTATTCAAAAGCATAAAAGAAAGACATCATATCATGGCTAAGTAGAGTTCAGCCATGGAATGTGTTTAGATAATAAATTATGTGATTTGAATAAGAAACAACCTAACTCACAACATTAACACAAAGACAATTATATGACATTTCCCTCCACATCCATCCACAAGTGATACCTCCAACAACTGTCTAAGAGAACAGAGTAGCACATACCATCATTCCTTGTACTCTTGCAAAATGGAAAAGTAAGAAGAGTCAGTTAGTTGTAAACTACAATAATCTGTAGAGTGTCCCAGAGCCCATTAATTTCAAAACTGGGAAAAACAGAGTGAAGAAAACAAAACATGCACTTAGAAACCAGGCAGCGGGGTCGGCGCACCTCAGGTGCCAGGAGACAACTCGGACTTAAGGGAAAAGGTGGAGCTTTTCAGGGCTTGCATATAGCAGGAAATACCTATGCTAAACGCACGCCTACTCCATGAAATCTTTAATCTCTATTATTACCTAGGTTACCATCAGCCATTCAAGCAAGGTAAGAGCAGAGAAGGAGACCTGTCTGCACTCCCTTTCTTGATGTGAGAAGCAACTACTGCTAAAGAGAAGATGCTGTCTCTGCCTATCCCATGAACACCCTGATCCTGGGGTCTCAGCTGGTTCCTGAGTTTCCAAACTCCAAACCCAGTCTGAAAAGGCACTGTCACTCACCTTGACTAGGTCTCAGATTTTAGAACTCTATGTCCTGGAAATAAGACCTCAGTGTACATGTCCTAAACAAGATGGAGATTCATGTCTACATGTATCCAGAGATCATGTATCTCTGCAATGCATCTTTTCCTGGATTCTTCACAAGTGCCCACATTTTATGTAGTCTGGCAACATGGCCACATGATTAATTTCTTCCACAGGAAGTAATGCTGTTACATCCTGAGGTGCAAGTGCTGCCATCTCTCTGTCCCTGCCCATGCTTCAAGCTTCACATTGGTGGATGCTCTACACGCGCCACTCAGCAGACACGGTGGTCTCAAACACTGCAATTGAGCTGAAGAGCTAGGCACAGTGGCAAGGAGGATTTTCTCAGCAACCACTGCTACCTAGAACCCTGAAACACCCGTCACCCAACAACAGCCATTGAGGATCCTTGCATTTTTCATCAGCACTGAAAAACTGGAAAGATATTAGGTGCCTCCTATCTCACTGATGACAGAACCACAGCACCCCTTCAGCAAATTTCCTTGGGGCCTTACCATATAGGAAAGTCTTTCCATAGTAAAATTGGCCTATAATGTCCACAAGGAGTGTATGCTCCAGCAATTGCCCAGGTACCTACATTAGACAACTATAATGTGGACAGTCAAGGAGACATAGCACCAGCAGAAGCGCACCATGATCTTCCAGTTTCCCATCAGAGAAGCAAACCATGTATCAGGACTACCTCAAAGAGAATTCAATGTAATTTTTCAGGGAAATCTAGTGAAAGGTAAGAAATGGCAATAAAACAACTCAAGAAACTCAAAAGAGAAATCACCAAACTATACTTAAGACAGAGTCTGAAGTTACTTGAAAATACCCCACAGAAGCCCTCCAGTTGAAAAACTCAATAAATAAAATGAAACATCTAATTACAGTTCAAGAAAAAGAGAGAGACAAAGGAATAAGAAGATTATTTTTTTTACAAAAATAATGATTTCTAACCTTAGAAAAGATCTAAGGACCCACACATAAGATTGATGACACCCTGTGAAATTCAATACACATGAGATCACACCAAGATGTATTATAATCAAACTGTCAAAATCAAAGAGAAGAAACTTTAAGTAATAAGACATAAATTGCATATCAAAGATTAATCATTCTTAAGGCTAAGAGGAGACGGCTTAACAGAAGTCTTACAGGACAAGTGAGAGAGGGATGATATATTCAAAGTTCTGAAGGACAAAACTTCTAACCAAGGTCACTGTAGATACTGAAACTGTCTTTTATTTAAAAAAGAAGAATTTTAAGGAAATTGTTGGTTATCCAATAAACCTTACAAGGAAGGCTAAACAGTGTTAGGTAAGCTAAGTGCAAAGGATTTTCATTATTTGCATGAAAATATAAAACTTAACTGTAAAAGGAAGTACAAGTATACAGTGAAATACAAAATACTCTAAAGCCAATGGTATTTTGCTAATCATTCATACATTTAGTATAAACATTAAAGAACAAAATTGAAAATGATAGCTATAATAATTTGCTAAGAGATAAAAAGACATAAGCTATGGTGTCAAAGTTTTCACATGTATGGGTGGATTGAAATTATTACTTGAAATTTTATCCAAGTTAATTTGTTGTTACCTTACAATTATCTAAGATTGTTTTTGTCTCACAGTAATCATAAAGCAAAAACTGAACTATAGATTTACAAAAGACTGAAAGTAGGAAAGTTTATCAAAGTTTATTATGCAAGAAAATATGTGATCAACAAGTAGATACTACAGTACTTAAGGTGGAATATAGCAAAGGAAAAAAATAAAAAGGAATTTACAAACAGAAGCCAAGTAACAAAATAACAATAGTAGGAATTTACCTGTCCATAAACTTGAATTACCTCCAACTTGAATGAATTACATGTTCCTATGAAATGGCAAAGTGGCTGAGTACATAAAAAAGCAAGACCTAACTATAAGTTGCCAAAAAATATTTTCATCTTTGATGACACATAATTTGAAAGCGAAAAGATGAAAAGACATATATATTGCTTGCAAAAAAGAATGAAAAGAAAATAGAACTGATATTTATATCACAGACCATACACTTTAAATCAAGAATAGCAAAATTTAAAAAAAGCAAGGTCCTTATGTAATAATACAAGGGTTAATTCAAGAAGATACAACAATTTCAAGTATATTTACAGTATTGTAAAATATAAATGCATACGCACAATAGCACATTTGGAACACCTAATGTATCAGTGTTAATAGTCAATATTAATAGACCTGAAGAGATAAGTACAGTACAATAATAGGGAATTTCAATGTCCATTCTTAATAATAGGCTGACTGGATAGAATATACATAGAACAATAAAACCTCAACGATACTTTAGACAAATTTGACCAAACAGAAATGCAAAATATGTCATTCAACAAGAAAGTACATAGCCTTTTCTATTGCACTATCAAGCCACAGTTAAGAATGGATCAAGTGTTACATCACAAAACCTATAAAAAATATATTATTTATTATGACCACATGGTATGAAACTGGAAATCAGTAGTAAAACAAGACGTGGCATTTTAATTTGGTTAAATTTACCACACTCTGATTGTTCTTTGTGTGCTATTATGAAAGAAATGAAACTTCATTTCTGTTCTTCATTGTTAGTTAATATTAATATATAAATATTTCACTAATTTTTTTTGAAATTTTATTATGTAACTTTACTGAATTCATTTAATTCTAACAGTTTTAATGTTACCTTTAGGGTTTTCTGTAAAGATCACGACCTCTGCAAAAGAGTGACAATTTAACAACTTTCTTTCCTGTTTGAATAGTGTTTATCTTTTCTCTAATTTCTTTAGCTAGAATGCACAGCACTTCATTAAGTGTAAATGTTGACAGTGAACAATATTGCTTTGTTTGTGATCTTAGAGGAAGAACTTTGATCTCTTTAAAACTGAAAATGCTAACTATAGGCTTGTCACATATAGCCTTTATGGTACTGCCATATTTCCTTATATACTTAGTTATTTAAGAACTTTTATCGTGAAAGAGTTAAATTTTGTCAAATAATTTTTCTACATTCATTCATATTATGATCATATTATTTTTGCTATTTATTCTTTATTATAGCATATAAGATAGGTTGACTTTCACAAATCAAGCCATCCTTGCTTCTAGGGACAAACCATGCTTGATAATGATGGATTATCCTTTCAGTGTGCTGTTGAATTTAGTTTGCTAGTATTTTAATTGATGACTATTATATTTACATTCATCAGAGTTATTCACCATAATTTTCTTTTCTTGTAGTTTTCTAATTTTCATATTGGAATTAGGTTAACTTCATAAAATGAATGCAAAATTATTCCCTTATTATCAATATCTTTGAAGGTTTTACAGTAATGGGTATTAGATTTTTTTTTATATACATGGTATAATTCAGTAGTGAAAACATTGGGTCCTGGCCTTGTTTTCAATGAGAGTCTTTTTGTTTAATTCTATCTCCTTATTTGTTATTAGTCTGTTTAGATCATCTGTTACTCTGGTTTGTAATAATAAAAAGTGGATATTTTATTGGATAGGTAAATGAACACGGTTCGTTTAACATTGATTACATATAACTAAAAATATTCACATTGTAACCATCTTTATACATCGCTGAATGGGCATATCAAAGTTTTCCACATCTACCTCTATAGTTCTTCTTCATTAATTGAGGGTTCATCTCCCAGGCTCTGCCTTTCTCTGCTCTTTGGTTTTTTTCTGTCTCGTGCTCTTGCACAAAGATTCTTGCACATCTGTGTGAGGGTGAAGACTGAGATCATGGATGGTTCATTTTAGAAACTGAGATCATCCCCACAGGCATCCTTTGCACATCCGGGTATCTTTCCAGGGCCAGATTCCTTTGATCCCTTCCCCTCGGCACCCAGAGAGCCCCTCCTCATCATCTCCACAGCCTCTCCTGGTTCATGTGACCCGCAATGATTCACCGCACCCTCTGTGGATGTTAGTGATGGTCCCAGTTCCCTCTTACTTCAAGCAGTGCTGTGACAACAGTCTTAAAAAGAAAGCTTGAGAAGTTGTAAAGCTCTCTACAGAGCTAAATCTCTAGCATTAGTCCTGCAAGATAAAGGGAAACATGTAGAACTCTGGTCAGAGCCACTACCAGGCTGCACTCTGCCTGCATGCTCACACCAGTGCTGGTCAGTACCACACACAGAACCTGCCTATATGATTACTAAAAAAAAATATACTAAAATACTTGCTTCGTATCAGGTATTTCAAATTAAATGACTTTAAAAGTAAGATGCATAAATTTATGCATCCACTTCTTAAATGATCAAATGAAAATTGTATGGTGATTATAGAAACCTTTGTCATTGGTTAGTTTTTCTTTTACTGAGAAGTAATTTTTCTACATGTGTGTGACAGAAGTTTGATCTGTCCTACCCTGGGCACATGACAGGGCATGGTGGGGGAACTTTGAAGGCCATAGCTAGAGGAAACTTGAGAGAGATAGATTACTTTGTTTTCTTAACTATATTCACGGCTTTATGGGAATATGCATGACGAAAGTTACCAACTGTATAGTTACCAGCTGCATAGTACTACTCTACACACGTCATTTTATATCTATTCTATTTTACTACAACTGTTAAAAAAAGAGGCACAGAAGAGTGTTCCATGCAAAGTCTGCCATCAAGAATAGGAAGTCCAGAGCAGCACAGGGTGTATTTATTAAATTCGTCTGCAGTTTGTTTCCACAGGCTGTCACCAATGTGGCTGCTTCACATCCTCTTCCCCAGAATGGAGAACATTTGCATATAGTCTGGCTCAGCATTTTATCACTTGTCTTAGTTACATTCTCATTTCTGGGACAAAATGTTTTCACCTACATGATAAACAGTGAAAGGTTATTTAAGCTCACAAGATGTAGAGTTTCTGGCCCATAGTTGGCTGGCTCCAAGTCAGGGTCACATGGCAGAAGAGAGATACAGTCCATGGCGGGGTGGGTAGGAAGCAAGAGGGAAGGAGAAGGTCATACACCATTCGAGGCCACACTCAGTGACTCCCCTCTTCCCACCAGGCTTCACCTCCCGTGATCACACAGAGCTATAACCCCATCAGCTGACTAATCCATTACCACACACACTAGTGATCCAGTTCTCCCCAGAAGCCCCAACCATGAGCACATGAGACTTTAAGGGGACATCTACATTCAAACCATATGTTATTTATCTATACCTAGGAATGTTATCAATTTTTACAGTTCATCCAACTGTTTTCTTACACAGGTATGCATAGTAATCTCTTGAATTGCTCTGCATTTTCTGTGGTAAGAACTATAATGGCTATCTTTTATTTCTGATTTTATTTGAAATATTTCCTATTTTAGCTATTCAAAATTCTACAGATTTTAATTTTTCAAATAACAACTTAATATTTCAATGATATTTCTATTGCTTTTCTGATCTCTATTTTATGAGTTTTGCTTTAAAATATACATTTTTTAAATGTTAACTTTGGTTTTATTTTTTTCTGGCTCCTTGAGAAATAATATTAGATTGATTATCTGAAATGTTCCTTCTCCTTTATTACTTTATCTTCTCTCTCTACTATTTATTTTTATAAAATTCTATTTAAGATCTCCATTTTTGTATTCTGTTTGTTATTTCCATTCTTGGTTTTTAAAACTATTTTTAATTGCCTTTAAATTTCTTTTTGACTCACTGTTTAGAAGCATAATGCTTATTTTCTACATATTCATAAATTTAAACTGTGAAATAGGTAGAAAAAATGGTAAAAACCATGAAACTACTTCAAGAAATCTTGTTAAATTCTTATTACATCATACAAAACCCCATGAAAATGAACTGAACAATATTCATCATTAGGAAAATGCAAACTCAAATTACAATAACACCACACACATAAAACCAGGAGTTACATTAAAAATGCAAAAAATTCATATTGTGAAAAAATATAAGTAACTTGGAGCATGTATTCATGGCGAAAGATTTTTTGTATTTACTTTTAAAGCTCTCAGCATCTATATTTTAATTATGCACAGGCATGTGATTGAACAATTCCAATTTTAGAATTGTTCAAAAATTTTATATGAGAATTATGAAACAGAAATGTGATTCACTTTCACCAAAAATTATCTACAAGGCTGGCACCAATTGTCTTCTTAATCTTTTAAAATTATTATAGATTCATAAGAAGGCAGATTCATAACATAATCCTTCTTCTTAGTTTTAACCACGTTTAACATCATGAATGACTCCGGTATCACCTGAAAATTAAGAAATGGATATTTATTTCACCCATGCAGCTCACTAGATTTCATGTATGTGTGTAACGATTCAATGTTATCATTTTTTTAGATTATTATCAATACAATGATCATTAACTATGTCAACCATGGGAATCCTTTGTTTTTCCCCTTTACCTGTATAATTTCCCTGCTTCTCTCATTCTTAAAACCTGGCAGACACTAACATGTTCTCTCTACATATAATTATAGTTTTCACAAATGTTAGGTAAATGATCCATTGTATGAATCATTGTAAGAAAAGTATTTTTAAGACTAAGTATAATTTTTGCTTATTCATTCAACTTCTTGTGTATATAATCACTTTTTATTGCAGGTTGGTATTTCAAAACGTAAATGTATCATGTCTTAAACATTAACTTGTTGAAATACATTTACGTAGTAACATATTTGGAAATTTTATCAGTCAACTTCTCATTACAAAAATAAAACACCTTTATTTATCTCCTCTTTGGTGGTTCAAATCTAAGATGAAGTGGCATGCTGCCTTGGCCGCATATGCGGGCCGTGGGCTGAATGCTGAGAGCAGTGTCTAAGCCACAAAGCAGAACGAAGAGGACCAGCGAGGCATCACAACCCACTTTGAGGGCAGACTCCCTGTGACCTCCCTGAGGCCCACTCTGCCCCACCTCTTAGAGGCCTAGAGGACCAGCCTCTCACTTCAGCAACAAAGATTTAGAACATTAGAGTACACTCATTTGAACCCTACCAGGGCTAAGAAAAATGAAATTGTTGTGAATATCAATGTACATAATTTGGTTTGGGCTTATATTTTCACGTCTCTGCCAACGCCAAAAATGAATTGGCTGAATACTATGGTTGGAATATGATGTGTTGCCTGATGCTCCACATGTTGGAGATTTGATCCTTTGTGACAGAGTGCTGAGGTCATGGAACTCTCAAGGGGTGGAAGCTTATTTGTTCTGGGGATGAAACTTTGGTAGAGATCAACACCCATCTCCAGGAAGTGGATAGGTCATTATTGGATTAGATTACCTCTCAGAAAAGCAGGTTGATATGAAACAAGAGAACCTCATTTGTTGCTTTCTTTTTATTTCTTTTTTTTTTTTTTTGTGCAGACAGTTCCCTTCCAACTTCTCAGCCATGTTGTGATATAACCAGCCTGGCCATGACTCAATGGCCACACTGATTGGGCCTTCCAGCTCCATAAATAAATAAACCACTTTTTAAACCATATTTTGCTGCTGCACTTTGTTACTGAAACCCAAAATTAACTGGGACACTCAGAGATATAATTCCCTCTTTACATCTATAAGAATATATTTTTTTTCAAAGTGATTACACTGGTATATATTGTCACTTGCAAAATGTGGATTGTCTTGGTTACTTTCCTCTCGTTGCTGGGACAAAACACCTGATACCCAAAATGAGGGAAGGAAAGGTTTATTTAGCTTACAGTTTGTGGAGGTTTCAGTCCATACTTGGCTGGTTCTGATGCACAGTGGCACATGGCAGAGGGCAACAGTTCATGGCGGCGGTACACAGCATAAACAGCAAGAGCAAAAAGGAGAAATGGCAGCCAGCAGCCTCTTTCTCTCCCTTACATATACAAACTATCCGCCCTAGGGCAGGTATAGCTTTCACAGCCATAATCCCAGCATTGGATCGAGGATCAGTCATATACTCAAATAGCCCGCCCCCTAACTGCATGAGGATTTGGGGGGACATCCAGACACAAATCATAACATAGATTTTCTGGCATCTTCATTTCGCTCAGTATTTTGGTATCGGAATTTTTATTTTAGCTATGCCAGTATCACTTGTTATGGCTCTGTTCTTTTAATTTTTGTTTTTCTAAAACTAGTGAGATTTAATATCTTCTTAAGTATTTATTTACATTCTGCTCGTGAACAATTCATGCAACTTGGTCCATTTCTTATGTGGATTATTCACTTTCCAATATTAAATTTTAGGAGTTCTTTAAAGGTTTGTAACATTAATCTCAAATTTGGTAAGTTATTGTCAAATGTTTTCTCACACTGTAATTTATCATTGCAAATCAACAGGTTATTTTGCAGGTGAAAAGTTTAAAATATTCATCCAGTACAATCACTCTTTTTTTCTCAAAATAGATTTTATTATCTAGAAACAATAATGCTTTGGATGTCATTGAATATCATCTGTTTTGGATATTGTTTGTCACTAATGTTTGTAAATTAGCACCTTCGTTTGATGCCCACTATGATGAGGTAGTTGGATTTTTTTCTAATTCTAAAGAGATAAAAAAAATACAAAATTTTGAAAACAAGATGATAGGAAATTAACAGTAGTTGTTATACTGGGTATTGTTATCCTCCATGTGGTTGTCCAGATTACCAGATATAGGCATGCAAAATTGATCAAACAATTAAACACTAATTGTTCCTTTCAATGAACAGTAGAAATCAGTAGCACAATTATCTTAGCTATCTTTTATATATATAGTTTTACCTTCTTTCTTTTTTCCTTTCCCCCATCCCAGTTGTTCTTTCCTTTGGAGTAGATTCTTCCCTTTCACAATATCTGTTGAACCTTTTGGATTTTATTTACTCTTTTGTTTTCTTACACTAGGGAGACAATATGACATTTACACATGCTGCAGGTTAAAACAACACTGGGATTCCATCTCACCCTAGAAAGAATGGCTACCATCAAGACATCAACCAACAACAAATGCTGGCAGGGCTGTGGGTTAAAAGGAATCCCACTGTTGGTGGGAATGCAGACTTAGGACAAACGCTGTGGAAATCATTATGGAGATTCCTCTAAAAACTAGGAATCCAGGTTCCTTTCGACCTAGCTCCTCTTCCTCATCTGGGTATTTTTCTAGGAGAATTGAAAATATACCACAGTAATATATGTGCACCGTGTTTATAGCAGCACAATTTGTCATGGCTAAATCTTGGAAACAACTCAAATGCCCATCAACTGAGGAATGGATAAAAAAGTGTGGCATTTTTATACAATGGAGTGTTAATGAGCTATGAAGAAAGGGAAACTCACAGCTTTTATGGGTAAATGGATGCAACTGGAGACCGTATTCTAAAGTGAAATCTATCATGTTTTTACAGATCATATTTTATATCACGTAGCTACCCTTAGCCTGGGTCTCAAACATTTCTTCCTTCTTTTTAAAGGAGGCTTTATGTTTTTCTTTTAACATTTAAAACTACTGTAATTTTGCATTAACTTGAAGTATAAAAGCATGAAATGTACGCTGATAAATTATTTATCTACTGTTGTCAAACACTAATTGAGATGCTAATTTTTTTTAGTTGCTTTTCTTCTATGGTCAAAACAAATTTGGCATGGCCATGTGGATTTACTTATACATTTTATGTTGTAACTGTACGTTTAAAAGGCATAAAATAGACTCAATTCTAATTTTCATTAATAATAAAAAAGCTTAAAAATAATGGCATAATCCTAATGTAGACTGTTAAAAGAAAATCACTTTATTCTTATAAAAACACACACATAATTGATGAATTAAAACATCACTGAACAAAAGGCTTCAAGCAGAATACATTTAGACAATATTAAGATGATCAAAACATAATGATTTTACATGTCAGAATATAGTCACATTTGTCAAAAAATACTGATTAAAAACAGCCACGAGGGAATCTTTGGGAGGATAATATTATTCTATATTTTATGTATGTGTTGGATAGCTAAATGTTTCACTTTGTTAAATACATATCAGTGCAGTCATTATATTTAAATACAATAAATCAAACAACAATATTAATCTCTGTCATTTCTTCATCTATTTACCTGAACAAAATTAATACTTTTCATGATCATGTGGTAATAAATGCAGACAGGATTTAAAGGCTTAGCTTGTGGATGGCTCAGAATGCTGTCAAAATTTCTCATTCAAATCCTAGAGAACAAACCCTTTCATAGTTGCATCAGTGGTGACAATTTGTAAAAAGTTTATGTTGCTTAAATATTGATTGTGATATTATAAAAATCAGGAAATAACTACACATGATCAAATTGATTGAAAGAACAAATTTTAATCAGACTCTGCCAAAAATGTATACACACATCAGGAAAAGAAAATATTATGATGTTTTGTCAACATATGTTGTCACCCTAGAGGATGTCATGTATTTCAGTAAACTCACTGAACTGCCAGCCCTTAGAGAAAAACTTGAAAATCCATGTGCGGCAATCTCAATGACAAGTTTACTCAAACAGAAGTTTGTCATACTAACGAATGTCTGGAAGCTAATGGCCATGGCTTTGAGCACCTCTTGTAAGTGTAGAGGCGCAAAGGAACTCATATTAATCTCATGATGTATCACTAATTTAGCACTAAATTATTTATACGAGGCTTTCTTTTTTGAAGTGTGCATACATTTTTGGAAGATTATATATTCTGCATATGCATATATGAAATACTTCAACATTTTGGCACAAAATCTGTGCAGTGTTTAGGTAGAATTAGTAAAAGGTAAAAATGCAAAGATACAAAGCTGAATTTTATACATTTATACTTTAAAGAACTGTGATGAAATGAAACTAATATGGACTAACAAAATTCTTTGGTGCTTCTCTTTTAATGTCTTATAATAGCTTTGTGAAAAAATGAAATACAGTATGATGTCACTGCCCTTATGTTGAAATATGTAAAGTGGTATAATTTAGATGGAATTCATCATTTTCCAAATGTCCTTCCTTTTTAAATCTCCTGTAAAGTTTTTTTAGAAAACATTAACTGTAATCTACAAAGTTTGATGCAGTGTATATTGTCTTTATCCTTGGAACTACTTTACAAGTATATCCATATAATGTGTTAATCTATCTGTTTTTATACCAAATAATATGCATATATTTTTTCAAGCTGGTAGTACTTGTTTCCACATCACATTACTATGTAGTGCTTTAATTTTCTTTGTTCTTTGCCTTTTTCAGCCTTTCATATTTTTAAGTGAAAGCCATATATTTGTGGCACAAAAACCCTGTCCCTTTTAAAAACTACACATAATGGTCTCTGATTAAGCTTTTGGAAAGGTCTCAATTTCTTGTAGTTTCTGTTAAATGTGTTACAAGTTACAGTGATTCATCAAGGTATTGAAGAAAAAAATTAAATGGCAAAGGATGCATGGTTTGTTTCTACAAGAATAATTAAAGTGTTGATGGAAGATGTATGGTCAACAGTAATGTAGGCAGTGCACATTCCATAGATTTCAAACGCGACATCTTGAAAAAAAAAGTGCAAGAAGTAATTCTAGCTTAAGTTGGAGAAGCAAAAGAAAAATGAGGCATATAGTAATCGTTTGGCAACATCTCTCTGGTAAAATAAAAACATAAACACTAGATTTTACAAAGCAAGTGGGAAATATTGCATCAGACTAAAACAGAAAGAGTAAAATCAGGCCAGGTAGAGGCTTCCAGAATAACAATGGTGTTCTGCCGATCCTCTAGAATATTGACACATTGCAGAGTAATCGTGCCATATTACTAATATCCTCTAGAATATTGACATATTCAGAATAATTGTGATGTATTGCTGGTTAAAAGAACAAGATTAGAAGATTTCAGAAAGAAAGTGAGAATTGGGGAAAGGGAATAATTATATACGTTAAAAGGGAGAACTCCTTTTTTTAGGTTGCTGTTGTTAAACGCATTTGAGCTAAGATGTCCTAGTTATTTATGATCAGCACTAGAAAACGACTAGGCCCTTACTAGGCACAAACCAGGGCACTGGTGCAGAAATATAAAACAGAACTAGAGTTGTTGTTACAATTTTAGTCTTGATCAGCCAATGATTAGCAATTTTTGAAAATGTAGTGGAGTGGAATTACATACATTAGAATAGAAAATACCTGAATGGATGCTGGACTGTAAATATGTGCTATGGTCTGAACACTTGCATTGCTCCGAAGTTAACACGCTCAACTGGGAATCTCCTGTGTAATGGCATTTAGAAACCGGATCTTTTAGAATACGGTTAAAGCATAGGGGCCCGCTCTCAAATTGAGGATCACTGCCCTACCAAATCAGGCCCAAAGAAAGTCATTCACCTCTTCTACCTGTGAAGACACAGCAGGAAGGCACTAACCTATTGAGAAAAAGAAAATGTACTAAAACTAAGAAATGAACAGGAGTATATTTTATGTCATTGTTCATAACTTGAAAAAAAAAAAAAAAGAGAAAGAAAGAAACCTCACTGGGGACAGTCTGTTTAGACAAAGAATTCACTGCTTGGCAATCAGATTCTGATCTCTGTGTGTCACTGTGTCCAGCTTCCACGCTTGTGTCTCTATGGTACCCTACCGCCAGGGGTGAAGTCCTGCTACTCCAGCGTCAGAAATGCGGCCTTCTGACTTATCCCCTTAGTGCGTTGATGAGTGTGTGCAAATGTGAGTGTAGATATCCAATGTTTGTCATCTCCAGAACCCAGGTCTGCTGTGCCAAGTGAAACCTGGACAAGGGATTTGAACACTAGTCAATTAAAAATGCACAGCTTTCTTTTTCAATAAAACTGAATATATCTATGTATCTATATATCCACATCTATATATCTTTCTCTATATATATGTGAGTGTGTGTGTGTGTGTGTCTGTTTATAAATGTTTTCTGTCACCTTGTTACTTCATTTGCTAAGTTTAAACTATTTAAATTTGATTTTTTTAACAGGGGCACCACGAATCAAACTCAGGACCTCATTTTTGCCAGGTAGGGGCTGCACCACAGAGCTAAATCTCTAGCTTAAATGTGTTTTATACTAGGAAATCTTACGTGTATGAAAAATTATTTAACAACTACATACATACATTATATGCATATATACACATATACATGTATATAATGTTATACACATATGCATATAATGCCATACATACATATACACATATGTGCATATGTTATACATATATATACACGTGTATAATGTACATATATATGCATATAATGTTTGGAGAAAGAAGAGGAAAGTAAGAGAAAAACATAAATTTCTTAGAATGATTAAAATTTGCAATTTATACTATTTGAATGATTACTAATATGCATTTTCCAAAAATAATGGGCTGGGGTTATAGCTCAGTGGAATAAGCGCTTGCCTAGCAAGCGCAGGGTCCTGAGTTCGATCCTCAGTACCGCAAAAAAAAAAATAAATAAAAAAATAAATGGGGCTGGAGGTACAGCTCAGTGGGCTAAGTGCTTGCCACTAAGCACTAAGGCCCTGAGTTCGATCCCCGGTCCCGGAAAAAAAAAATAATAATATATATATATATGATTTGTATGTGTGTGTGTGTGTGTGTGTGTGTGTGTATAATGTGTGGCATTATAATGACCCATGAATTATATTTTCATTTTTGCTGTCCAGCATGGAGAAACCATTGTAAAAGGCACTTTTCCATTTTTTTTTCATATTGTTTCAAGGGTACACATAAGCAAGCTGCTATGAAGTACACAGACATATTTAGGTGTTAAGAAAACAAAACTGCACCTTTGTCTTCTCCGTGGGAATAAACAACTAGCTGGTCTACATGAAGATTTGTGTCCACATCAGAGTGAAACTCTAGTAGAAAAAGACAAAAAACTTTCAGATTTGGTAGTAAAAGAGAGGATCAAGTTTACCTACATTTTCACCTTAGAAACATGTTTTAGTTGTAATTGTGTCCAGTGGCATACACAAAGTGCATATTAACATTTTTATAAAAGACATACAATTTAATAAAGGTTACTTTCTTTTTTTGTTTTTGTGGTACCAGTAATTGAACTCAGGATCTTATGCTTGCCAGCAAGGAGCTTGTGCCTCTGGGCTATATTCCCGACCCAAAGGTTACATGTTTAAAGGAATTATATACTATTATTTTCACAAAGTTAAGTTTTTTTAAGAGGGCCAATCCCTCAGGGGATCATTAGTGAGAACTCTGGAAAAGATCTGTTTATACTCACCAAAGATTTAGCTTGTTAGCCTACTCCAGAATGCGCTGATGCCAGTTAAGCGCAAAAGCATACATTCTACATTCAACCTGGGAAGGATCACTTAACTTTAAGAAAAAATCTTATACAGTAATGTAAGGATCACAAATATCACTAATGCTCTTGAAAACTCATCCCTTATATGTCAAAAAAGGGGAAAAAAGGGAACAAAGCTTTTGATGGAGGTAAAGAAGGTTGAATGGAGGGGAGGCCAATCGGGAAAAAGAATAATCAAGATACATCATGTACAGGTACAAATTCTCTGTGGTGAATGTGATCATTATATATGGCAAATGTGTATCCATAAAGTTAATTTTTAAAAGCCATTTCCTGTTTCAAATACATTCCTTAATGTCTTCTTTTTCTCTTGCTTTTCTAGATATGTAAGACATAAACAAGAAGGCTTAATGCCTGGTTTCATAAATATTTTGCTAAAAGTTAGAGATATATGAAAAAACAAGACAATAAGAATCTGAAATTAATCCTACTAATAAATTGCTAGAGTTACTAGAAAGATGAACAATATACACATTGAAGTATAAAAACTAAGGTCTACTTATTATAACCAGTTTAGACGATAAGAAAAATTTTACAGGGACAGAGGGCGATCAAGATGAAAATGCTACAATGAGATAATAAAGCAGACATAGCTTTGTAATTTTACTAGTTAAGGAGTTTTAGCACATAAAGTAAACAATCCAAAATTTAGAACTCATGCTAGAAAAACTGTTAAACTATTTACAAAGTTAATACATTAAGAAATTTAAACAATATAATCCAGAGTCAATCTGCATCAGAGTAGCATATACTCTACCAATATGAAGTTTTATTCAGAGATCATTTTTAAGAAGCAGGGTAAACTTCTCCTGTATCAGAAGTCCAAATTATTTAGTGTCACAAATATTTTAATTTTATTAATATATATTAATTATATGAAAGGGACTCATTGTGGTAGTTCCATATATGCACTCAGCGAGTACAGAGCAAATCTAATTCCCTTCTGTCTACTTCACCTCCTCTCCTATCTTGTACTTAACATCCATTCAAATCTAAGGATGACTTTATTTTTCTTTTACACCTCCAGGTATGCGAGAGAACATGTAGTATATTGTCTGTGGTTGGAATATTTCATATAACATAACATCATCCAGTTTGACGCACTTGATGAAAATATGTTGTTCATTAGAAACCAATATTCATAATGAATATGTAATATATTGCACCTGTAGACCATATTTTATTTGCCCATTCATTGAATTTGCTGATTTTTTTCTTGCAACTGAGACTTTAAAACAATCCATCTTTTTCTGACTTTTGTTCTAGTTTTAATTCTTCTCAGAAAGACATTTCTTTGGAAAATATTATTCAGTTATTACAAATAATTACTACTACACATTTTAATAAGGCTAAGGATAACAATTTAATTATTTAAAGGGCTATTTTTTCAGGTGAGTTCACTGGAAATTTATTATAAAGTAGTATTACTATACAAGGGAAGTATGACAGCTAAACACAGACATAAATAATAAGGAAATATAATGAGTAAATGAAGCAAATACTTTCAAGTAAAAGAATATATGAAAACCCATAATGTTTGGGCATGTCAACTGAAAAGTGTGTCACATTTTTACTTTTAAAAAACATATCTATAAGCAAATCAATTAAATTAATATTTATACTAAATTGATCTTCTTAGAAATACATTCCTAAGGATTATAGAGATTATGAGGATCAATTTTAAATTGGAAAATTACCCAGTCAAAATGCTATAATTCTAGCCATAAATGATTCCAGTAAGTTACTGTAGTGATGGAGGATAATCCAGAGAAAATGAGGTATCTATTAATACATATCCACTGAGTAAGCACAGTGTGTCAGACTAGCTCTGGTGCAGAGAAAAATAACATCAGCCAGTGGCTGAAATATTGCTGTAATAAGTTTTTGCTTTTTATTTACAAGTATAAATTAGTAAGGCAAAAAAAATTACTATAACAAACACTGTTAATAATACATATCCAAAGAAGAAAATGCTTAAGAGTTACTCCTAGATAAAGCGGTGGTAGAATCAGGGCTTCCCTTAAGGCACACTCAATCTCCGGAAAAGGGTGGGTTACTCTTTTATCCAGGAGTCTAAAGAGGAAAATGTGTAAAATAACTCATTGTGGAAAAACCTTCAATGCAGTAAATGTCAGGTGGTTTACCAAGTCAAGATAATAAAAGAATATGACTTTTTCCACAGGTATCCTTTTAATTTAATGTGATGTGAGATTTAATTGATTATATGTAATGCATTGGATTTCAAATTTTAATTCATGTTTCAAGTAGAAAATTTGAAAATATAAATTGTATACATAAATTTGCATTATCAATCTACTTAAAACAATGAAGAAATAACTGAACTTTTTGACTTTGTGGTACTTTTGAAGAGTTTTTAGAGCACATTGAAGTTGCAAAGGCAAGAGCCACAGTAATCTCTTGCTAAACTTTCTGTAATGCAAGTGTATTGTGTTAGAAACCCATTGACGTGACTATGAAGTGTTTGGGGGAAGCAATCAGAAAAGGAAAACCTTAATCTGTGGGTGGGTGTGCATGTTTGAAGAATCCATTCTCATGAATCTGAGAGCCATTATGAGGTTATGAGTTTTTTGTTCAAAGAATAAGATTATATTTGAATATAGGGATTATAGGATAAAGTCAGTTTTTAAAAATCCTATATCTAAATGAAAAATAAGAATGTTTAGGAAATATTTTACTTCACAGCAATTATATTTTAAATTAGCATTTGAGAAATCATGTTAACTTAAAATATACAAACATTATAGTGTAAGATTTTCCTGAGAAAATGTGATGGGAAAACATTGAGTGTACTCTTTTAACACACATAAAAGCATTTGTAATTGTTTATTTCATAGGCTGAGCCATTGTGTGTGCTTTGACCCTGGACTCTGGTATTTTTTTGGCATAGATTTAGGTACTTTTATGAAAATCTTTTTTAAGCGTTTCAAGCTCACGAACCAAGCAATTTTATTAAACAAGGGCAGGTTAGCAGAAAGGAAACACATTAGGATATTGCGCAGAAAGAATTCAATGTAATTGTATTAATTTAAATTAATGTATTGTTAATTAAGTATAAATTGCTTAAATAAATAACAGAAAATAGAAAGGGGTGGTACTTAGGCTTTATGAAATTACCAATCTTAAGTAGCAGCATTTACCCCAGGCTGAAGGAAGAGAGGGGAGAGGTTAGAATCATTACAATTTAGGCATTAATTCGAAGCAGTACTAAAAAGCTGAAATTCTTCCCTCTGAGAAGAGAGTCCTGCTCAGCCTGCACTGTGACTCTCAGAAGAGCACTTTCTAGCTGCGATCTGACCTCTAAGGAAGAGGTATCTGCTAGGTAGTAAAATCTGACTCAGTTCCTGCTTTGGGAGGAAGAAACTTCCGGTGGGAACAAAGGAGGAGGGGTTCAGAAAATGCCGCAAAAAGGAAAACAATCGGAGGAACAAATTTCATCTCTTGTTTCCAGCCTTCGGGTCTCCCCAGCTATCACCTCGTATGAGAGAATCTCATAAAAGAGAAAAGAACAGTGAAATATAGAAGAGTGAAATAAAAGTTGAGGGAAAATTATTTACTAATAGGCATAGCATTGAATCCTGTGTATGTAGGGGCAAATAAATTTAATATCAAAATGTGATCTAGGGGAAAATAAATGTAATATAAAAATTTAATACAAGGTATTTATTTCTTCATTCAAATATATCCAGTAGCAGTTTGACCACACAGAGAAAATAGCAATGTGACCAAAAACCAAAATCAAGACTGAAAAACAGTGTAATTATTTTATGTTTTAATATTAGGATATCTTTACAAAGGTAAAATACTTCATGGAGTCTTTACACAACTCACTCAATATCAAAATAAAGATTAATGATTGGAGGAAAATTAAAAGTCAATTTTTTTACTTTTTCAAGAACTCTTAGATGCTAAGGCTCTTTTTCTTATATACATGTAGTATTTATAGCAGAAAATATTTTTAACATCTTTATTTTTGAAATAAAAAAAAAAAAAACCTAGCCTGCCAACACTGTTGCAGTTCATGACCGTGGAACAGCGCCAAAGATGAAAGATGACTAGGAGTCAATGTCACATCCAAACTCTAAGAGGACCCAGAAGGACAACCCTTAACCGAGACCCCTCAGCATGAGACAGTGTGATAAAGGTAGTCCACAAATGAAGCCTCTGTGGCTTCTTATTGACAGAACCAGAAAGCTACTGTCTGACTGTTTGATCAGTCTTACACGCTTTGACTGGTGGACTGAGCAAGTTCACTGAAGATGACAGCATGCAATGTAGCAGCCACTGTTAATTCCTATCATCTTATTTTGAAGTCATGTACCACTTTTGTTGTGTTTGTGTTGTTTTGATTTTGTCTTCATTGTTGTTTTGTTAGTTTTTTTAATTTCTAAAAGAAAAAGAATTTAAAAGAATAGAATGGCATCAAGGTTGGAACTCATGTTGGACACAGGGATAGTTACGGTGGTGTGTTAAATGACTAACCTTGAGACCAAACTCAGTGATAAATCAGAGTATGGGGAAGACAAGCGCCAGAGTATTCATTCTTCAAGACAATGCACTTTGATCCTACTTAGTCTTGTGACCCAGGAGGCTTTCAATTTCTAACCACGCACTCCTGGAGGGTCTGGACCTGTTGCTTCAAAAATGTCTCACCTCTGCATATCCATCTCATAAGTACCTCTGACCAATGTCAACAAGAAACAAAGGACAACAAAAATGAGCTTCCCTGCAGTAGTCAGAAATTTTTTCAAATTAAATATGTGTGTTTTCCCTTTGCATCAATCTATCTCTTCTGACACTGTAGTGAATATGACTACGTTATAGGGAAATCAAAGAGTTAATGCTGATTTTTGTTTTATTAGTACCTATTGATTGACAGTTTAAGAATAATAGTTATACCTTAAATATATGAAGATACACATAAATGTGCCATGCCTACTCAGAATATATCACTTAGACAGAATAAATCTTAATGAACTGCTCCTCAAGTCCAGAAATTGAATTTTTGAAACAAACTGGTGATACAGAAAATATAATGATTTAGCTTGTCACTACTTTGTAACCAATTATATACTGAACTTCTTAAAATTTTAAAACTTACACTCACACAAATTGCCTTCCACGGCAGAATTAACTGTGGTGGCACTGAGCCTTACAGTTCATGTGACTTTTAATTGAGACTGCCAGCTCCATTGAGTTAAAACACCGCTAGAAAATGAGTAAAACACATTTCTGGGTGTGCCTGGATCATGGGGGCATGAGCTCAGGGTCTTTCTGTCTCCTGTCCACTTTCTTGCTGGCATAATTCCTGAGACTCCTTTGGTTCCCTGCTGCCATGAGTAAACATCTTTCTCAGCCGTGCCTGTCTGGCATGATGCTCCTAACTCGGAGCCAGTGCACCATGAACTGAAGCTTCTGAAACCATGAACCCAATAAAAGCTCTTTTCCTTTTAAGTGAAAGTGTCAGGCATTTTGTCCAGCTATGAGACAGGTATCCAATATAGAGTTGATCTTAAAAATGCCATCAAACTATTGACTGTTGCTACAAACATCGTAAAGTCTGACTAGAGAGAAGCAACTTCCAAGCTGTTGGTAGGATAGAGATCTTCACTCACTATTGATTGGCATGAGAAGATTCATGTCCACTCAGTCACAGAACTGTCAGTCAGGCTCACATGCTCACTAACTCCAGGCCAGTTATACCAGCTTTTTGCTCTGTGGAACTCCATATTGGGCACTCACAGTGTGGTAGCTTGCTTCTCCTAAAAGCAGACATTATTTATTAGTAAACTTTCTCATGACTAGGACAAAATACTTGCTATACACCGCATCAGGGAGGAGTTAATTTTGGTTTACATTTTCAGAGTTCAGTCAATAGTCAGACTGGTTCCATGAAGATTTGCATGATATAAGGGCTTGACATAGGAAAGTGACTCTACTCACAGCCTCCAGGAAGCAGAAAAAGCAAGAAAAGCCATAGTGAGAGCTCTACCCTCCAAACCCAAAACGCCTGTGACCCACTTTCTCCAGTGGGAAACCAATTCCGAGTAGCACATTTAACTACTGGTTAATCCACTGGTGAGAATAGTGCCCCCATAATCCAAGAACCTAAGTGCTCCTCCTCTAGACACACAAGAAGTTTGGGGCACATTTTAGATCTAAACCCTAATACCACTATCCAGAAAATAACACAAGGCAAGACAGGGTCATAACTGTTTTCTACCTAACTTTAAATATGACATCCACTCATATTAATATTCATTATGTATTCATTAGAAGCCAGTAACCACAGTTAGCTCAAATCCAAACGGACTGATTATGCAAGACACTAACAAGTGCAGACCACTTACTTGAAGTCACTGTGGAGGTTTTTCTGCCACAGGTCTGTCTTCCCCTAAAGAAAGACAGAACCAATGTAGTCATAATTCACAGTCTCTACACATTAGAAGTTCCTTGTCTAAAAATTGCTATCCAGACATCTTAATAAGTTTTTAAAACAGAGATGAAGGAAACTGTTTTGAAATTTGACAGAACCATCAGAAATACGTCAAGTAGATAAAACATAATTTTTAAAATTAATGTCTTAGTCCTATATTTTCCACAAGCACATAAAACTTCTAAAGGTTAAACATAATAGGTTTCCAAAAAGTGTTATGTAACAGTTCCACTAAGTTACATCTCATTAATACAAATACTTATCTACGAAATTATCATTTTTTAAAAAAGTATGTTTTCAGCATATGATTTACTTTCTCTGAATTCACTTTTTTCAAAATGTGAGCTTTAACAAAACTCAGACTTTAAAATACACTAAAGGTTTTCATTCATCAAGAATTTTTTGAGTTGTTAATGCTTATTTCTTTTATTTTATGAAGAAATACAATTGTACAATCAAATAATAAGAGAACAACAATACTTATTACCCTGTTTAACATTGTTGTTGAACAGTGATGACTCAGAAAAGAGCACAGCCAGTCTGAACAGGGGGTCTGGGTGGGAAACCCTGCAGTAACACCAAAAGGGAGTCCAAGTTCACTTGACTGAGCTGGGTCTTGTATGGTGAACAAACAGGGGTTGGTAGGATGGATTTGGATGGGGGACATGAAAGGGCTGTGTGCTTGAGGCTGGGGGGAGTGAGAATGGCTGAGGACGTGTCCACAGCAATGCGCGCTGTGACCTGGTAGTTGGGGCGGCTTTGTCACATTCTAGCAGAATAGTAGAAATGGGCTGTAATTGTTCTCATAGCTCAGGAACTCCAGCAGCTGGGGGTTAGGGGAAAGATGGGGGTCAGACCTATCGTTTGTGTTCAAAGTACTGTAGTTACTCAGAGGACAAATCAAAAACCACAAAGATTTTTACAAAAATGTAGGAAACAATCCAAATTATTTTCAATGAACTATCAGTTGAAATGAAGACAATTAATATATGCATTTTGAGAGACATCAATACATTCTCCAGGATTTTAAATATGGTTTCCAAATGCCTATATCATTATTTACTACTCCAGTGGGGTGATTTTACTTATGATGTTAAAGTAATCAAAATTTTTTTTAAAAACCACTCCTCTAATCAAAGTCCTTTAATTGTTATTTTTAATTCCTTTGCTGAGTGTTATTTTTTTAAATGAAAGAAACTGACTTTGCTCTACATAGTGCAGTACTCAGTGATCTTATATATGGCTACAGATGAGATTTGGCTTTGTTTTGTTTCATAAATAGAAATAGTTAATTGGCTGCGGCTTCTGAGATTTCCTGTTTCCCCTATGATGTGTTCACATCAGAAGGCCATCCACTCTGTTGGTCTTACCAAGAAGAACCTGACAAATATTTTGACAACGACAATTCCATCAGGCCAGGCACACTGCAAGTGACATTAAAGGTGAGTACCTTCAGTTTTAGAGAACTAGAGAATTAAATTATGAGGTCGTTTTGGATCTACTCAATTTAGTTGTTCCTGAAAAATGTCTTCCTTGGTAATCTAATCCAGTAAACTAATATTTTGTTCAGTATGCTTCCATTAAGCACACATGATAAAATTTGTGCAGTTTACTATGCGGCAAAATCCAGCTCATACAAATCACTCGCAAAAGGGGGTTAAATGCATTAATTTTTATCTCCCTTGTACAAATCAGCAATTCAAGTAAAACCAACTGTCCACCATATATCATTTTCTGAATATTTTCATTTAGATATGAATATTACAGAAGCACAAATGCTTTATTCTTAAATTAAAAATTGAGTGCCTGTTTAATCAGTCACACCTGTATGCAGCACCTAGTTACTAGGGAGATGCTCAATTAAGGATCAAACTTTGGAACAAATGGAGACATGTGTAACTGCCATTTGATATATTAAGTCACAACTATATGAGGAGGAAATGTTTTCTATTAACAACTGCAATAATGAAAAATGTGCAATTAAAAGACATCCAAAAGCTATTTCATGTGAAAATTTTACCATCCTTTTAAATTGTTTTCAGTGTTCTCTTGACAGTTCAAGGATGTTACTGTGTGCAGTTGGAATAAAAATGTTTTACTGTAACTAAATGTCCTACTTAGGCAGGGACTACACCATGGAGTCAATAGCTGTGTATCTTCAGAATTATGTGACCTCTCTAATATTTAAAAATCAAGATGTTTTCTTTAAAGTAATTTTGTGGAATTTATTCAGGGACTCTTCCAGCTAAGTCAACAAGAGATTCAATGAAATAACTTCCAAATATAATATTGAAAATGAGGCTCATACGATATCACCATCTTGCTCTATAATTTTTCTTCTGCACGTGCCCTTGAGATACCAATCATTTTAAAGTACAAATTTAAAGTAAAATATTTAATAATCTTAGCTGAGTATGGTGGCCCTGCCAATAATTCCAGAATATTTTTTCTTTACAAGGTAACAGTAAATATTCTTCTTGTCTAACCTTCCCTCCTCTTTTACATTACTTTAAAGGTTAGATAATTATTTCTCCTTAAATTCCTTAACACTAATCCACTTTGTGCACATTTATGTGAAAAATGGTTTTGCCTTTTTACTATTTATTTTTAATTTATACATAAAAATTGTACACGTTTATGATGTAGAATGTGGTAATTTCTTACATGTATGCCAAGTGTAATATTCAAATCAGCATAGTTAGCATTTCCATCTCCTTAAACATTCATCACGTGTTGGGAAACTTCCAACTCTTCATGTTCTGTAAAAATTAGTTTTTAGTAAACTATTATAGAACATATTCATCTTATTTGGCTGTAGAGTAGTAGGACTATAAGTCTTCTGTCTAAATATATTTCTTTCTTATTACTGGCACACAGAACTTATTCTGTGTTCACTGTCTATTTGATTGTATCTTAAATTCACACTCTAATCATTACTTCCTGAATGTTGTCCACTAAAGTGCATCACTGTCTCCCTTTTCATTTTTTTTATTTTTTTATTTTTTTTAAATAAAAGCACAAAAACATATTAACAAACAGACACAAATTAGCATAAAAAATAGTGCAATCACAACTGATCTACAGACAAGGTGACATGATCTCAATAGTGGTTATTGCTTTATCCATTGATATTTTTGAAGTGTAAATATATGAACCCATATACAGACATGCAAAATTGGTCAAACAATTAATCCTCTCAACAACAGAAAAACACAAAAAAACAAAAAAAACAAAGACAGAAAACAAAACAGGCAAAAAAAAAAAAAACCCAATAGTTGCTGCTTTGCATATTGATATCTTTGAAGTGTGTGTTCAGGATAACACATATAAACATACAATATTGCTCAAATAACCCGTCATCAATTATTCCTTAGCATTAAGTGTTATAATGCAATAGTAGAACCACGTTAGCCCTCCTGCATATATGTATATTCATATATACATACATACATTTTTTGTCTCTTTCTTTTCTCCTTTCCCTTGTCCCATCTGTTCTCTGTTTTTGAACAGATTTCCTTCATGTCTCTTAGTTTATATTCCCACGCTCGGGTTCTTACACCAGTGATACAATACGTTGCCTGCACATGTATTGCTGATTTATTTCACTTATGAGTATGGACTCCAGTTTTGACCACTTGCCTACAAAGTCCCCAAAGCTGTCTTTCTTTGTAGCTGAATAATATTCCATTATATAAAAATGCCACAATTTTTTAATCCAGTCCTCTGTGGATGGACACTTGGGTTGCTTCCACATTTTAGCTATTACAAATTGTGCTGCTATAAACATGGGTGCACATATATCAGAGTGATATGATGTTTTCAGATCTTCTGGGAAAATACCCAGAAGAGGAATAGCTGGTTTGAATGGAACCTCTAGACCTAGTTTGCGGAGAAATCTCCAAACGGCTCTCCACACTGGTTGCACTATTCTGCATTCCCACCAGCAGTGTAATAGAGTCCCTTTTTCTCCACAGCCTCGCCAGCATTTGTTGTTGTATGACTTTTTCATACTGGCCAGTCATACTGGGGTGAGATGAAATCTCGATGTTGTTTTTATTTGCATTTCTCGAATGACTAAGGATGTGGAACATTTTCTCATATATTTATTTGCCATTTGTATTTCTTTGTCTGAGAATTGTGTTTTCATCTCAGATGCCCATTTCAGGATTGGGTCTTTGAATTTGGACAGGTACATGTTTTTTAATTCTTTGTATGTTCTACATAGCAGTCCTTTGTCTGAGGGACAGCCAGCTAGGATTTTTTCCCAATTTGTGGGTTTTCTTTTTACTTTGCTGGTGATTTCTTTAGATGTACAAAAACTTTTCAGTAGGATGAGGTCCCAATTATTGATTCTTTGAAGTGTTTCCCTTACAGCTTCATTTTTGTTCATGAACTCTCTGCCTACTCCTATGTCTTCAAGATTTTTACCTACTTTCTCTTCCAATATATTTATAGTTTCTGTTTTAATTTTGAGATCTGTGATCCATTTTGACCTGAGTTTGGTGCATGGTGATAGACTGGGGTCTATTTTTAGTTTTCAGCAAGAGGCAAGCCAGTTTTTCCAGTACCATTTATTAAACAAACCTTCTTTTTTCCAGTGGGTTTGGTTGACCCCTTTGTCAAATATTAGGTAGCTGAGTGGGTTTTTTGTTGTGGTTGCATCTTCCAGTCTGTTCCACTGATCCTCAGGTCTGTTTTTTAGCCAGTACCACGTTGATTTTATTACAGTAGCTTTGTAGTATAATTTCAGGTCAGGGATTGTTATTCCACCTAACTTGTCCTTATTGCCCAGGATTGCTTTTGCTATTCTGGGTCTCTTCTGGTTCCAGATGAATTTGAGGCATATTTTCTCTAGATCTGTGAGGCATGTTAACGGTAGTTTGATGGGAATTGCATTGAATCTGTACAACAGTTTTGGTACTATGGCCATTTTTACAATGTTAGTTCTTCCTAGCCATGAGCAGGGTATGTTTTTCCATTTATTGAAATCCTCTTCAATCTCCATTTTCAGAGTATTGTAGTTTTCACTGAATAAATCTTTCACATTCTTTGTTAGATTGATTCCTAAGTATTTCAATTTCTTGGTTGCTATTGTAAAAGGTATGTTTTCCTCAATTTCTCTCTCAGTCTGTTTGTTGTTCGTGTACAGGAATGCTATTGATTTTTGAGTGTTGACTTTGTATCCGGCTATGCTGCCGAGTTTGTCAATTAATTCCAGGAGTTTTCTTGTGGAGTTTTTGGGGTCCTCCATGTATAGTATCATGTCATCTGCAAATAGTGATAGTTTGACTTCTTCCTTTCCTATCCTTATTCCTTTTATTTCTCTCTCTTGTCTGATTGCTCTGGCTAGTGCTTCCAGAACTATGTTGAATAGGAGTGGTGACAATGGACATCCT
>PVLD010006438.1:0-12265 GCA_004027595.1 Dinomys branickii | reverse complement strand
AGTGAAAGTTTTCAGTTTATGTCCATTTAGTATGATGTTGGCTGTTGGTTTGTTGTAGATGGCTTTGATCAGATTGAGGTAGAGGCCATGTATTCCTATTTTTTCTAAGGTTTTTAACATGAATATATGTTGGACTTTATCGAAAGCCTTCTCTGCATCTATTGAGATGATCATGTGGTTTTTGTCTTTGACTGTATTAATATAGTGTATTACATCAATTGATTTGCAAATATTGAACCATCCCTGCATTCCTGGAATGAATCCTACCTGCTCGTGGTGTATAATTTTCCTTATGATTCGCTGTAATCTATTTGCCAGTATTTTGTTGAGTATCTTTGCATCTTTGTTCATTAGGGAGATTGGCCTGTAGCTCTCTTTCTTGGTTGGGTCTCTCCCTGGTTTTGCTATCAGTATAATACTTGCCTCCAGAAATGTGTTGGGGAGAGTTGCTTCCTTTTCGATTTCATTGAAGACTTTGAGGAGTGTTGGCATTAGATCTTCTCTAAATGTTTTATAGAATTCTGCTGTGAATGCATCAGGGCCTGGGCTTTTCTTTGTTGGTAAGTTTTTAATGATGTTTTCAATCTCATTAATTGATATTGGGTTATTCAGGATTTTTATGTCTTCCTGATTCAATTTTGGCAATTTGTACCTTTCTAGGAATTTGTCCATTTCTTCTGTATTTTCTATCCTATGGGAATACAGATTTTCAAAGTAGGTATTAATGATCTTTTGTATTTCTTTTGGATCTGTAGTGACTTCCTCCTTTTCATTCCTTATTGCATGAATTTGAGATCTTTCCCTTCTTTTTTTGATAATGTCTCTCTTTTTCTTGCTCTTTATTAAATTTTGGTCCCACAAAGTTTCATTTTAGATAGATTCCTCTGTGAATAATATCTTAATTTTCATAACTGATTTAAAATATCTTATTTTTTAAAGTTTTTAAACTATAATATACATGTATCAATGTATGTATTTATGTCCCTTAAAGATAAAATATATAAATTGCCAAAGTCAGAATGATAAATTATCAAAATATCACATTTCCATATGGCAGAAATAGGGTTTTAATCTATTTTGAAGATTCTACTCTTCTCCTTGCAATTGTTGTCACTTCTCTCGAGCCCCTAAATCATCATAACTCATTTCTAACTTCTTGACTCAGTTTCTTTTCCTTGAATTCTGAAAACTGAGATCATGCTTTATGTGCTCATTTTGCCTTTGCTTCCTTTAATCCAGATGACATTGCAAGAACCTTAAAGTAGCATGTCAGAGATGAAATGTTTGCAATTGGCTGGGGATATAGCTCAGTGGAATAAGCGCTTGCCTAGCAAGCGCAGGGTCCTGAGTTCGATCCCCAGTACCACAAAAAAAAAAAAAAAAAAGAAATGTTTGCAATTGTTTTATACCATTTGTCTCATCTAAGCTGGTCTCTCTTCACTGGATAATATGAGTAGTTTTTCTGCTGTTTGGACTTCCACATGCATGTATATTTACAAGCATACACATGTGTTCACATAAAACTAGAAATAAAATCAGTGAGCAATATGAAATCCTCAGAGAAATAATTGCAGACAGTTTTCCATACTAATTGTATTTCTTCAAACAGCTAGCAGAAAATAGATAACACCCAATGAGCACATTAATTACTCTGAAGCCTACTGGACGTGAAGGTTTTCTCTTGTTTACTTTGCTGTTTTCGTTGCCTAAGTAGAGTATCACAGTTTGAATTTACGTAACCACATTAGCACAAGGCACTGAATGCATGGCAACACTGAATTGCATTGAGTATATTGATGAATTTGGAGATGAAAGCACACCATTCAAACATCATTTTTAAATGAATATTGATACATATTTTGTTGTCCTTTTATTTTGTATATTTTTCTTATAGAGATATTATACTCCTTGAACTTATTTTTGGACTTTTGACATTTTTGAGCAATGATATTGTTGATGGATTTTGTGCTAGTAATTCAACATTTATTCTCCAGTTTATGAATAGAGGAGGTTTTTTGGGTCTACAAGCTTTATTATTTAAAAAGTTCATTGCATGACGCTATTGATTCTATGTATAAGAATTTCATGGATAGATTTGAGCGAACTAAAATGAAATGGATCGCCATTCTCAATGCTACCAACTATTCTTGGGTGCCTATGAAGAAGTATGTTAACATTAGTATGAGCTTACAAGAAATTGATTCACTCACATGGGTGACTTTGAGGTGTGAAAATATCATGGGATAAATTACAGATACGTTAACACAAGAGCTAAAATAAGAAATGGTGTCTGAAAGTGTGCCTGAGCTTCTACAATCTCAAGGTAAAATACCTCTAAATGAAGAGATGCTTCTTATGGATGAGCAAATGAAGCGCTGGCCTGACATGCAGCCTCTCACTCATGAAGGTGCTGTGGGCATGTTTGAAATTCCAACAGTGTATATAAAGTATTACATAAACTAAGTCTATGAAGTGGCAGCAGGATTTAAGAAGATTGATTTCAATCCTGAAAGCAAATTCATTCTGAGTAAAATTCTGCCAAATGGCATCACATGCTTCAGAGGAGAGTTAATCAACATGACAAATATCCTTGTTATATTTTTTAAAAACTGACAAATCCTCCCTAACTTTTAGCATCCACCAGTCTGGTGAGCCAGCAACCCCAGCAGCAGTAAGACCTTCCACCAGCAAAGGGATAAAACCAACTGGAAGTTTATATTATCATTAGAATTTTCTGCAATTAAGTATTTTATAGTTAAGACACACTTTTTTGATAAAATGATGTTCATTTAATAGAATATGGTATAGAGAATGTAATATAATTTTTATATGCACTGAGAAACCACAAAAATGTATGTGACTCACTTCACTGTCATATTTATGTGACTGTAGGGTTCTGGAACCAAGCTCACAATTCCTCCCGATGTGCTCTGGGGTATTCATTAACAATGTATTGTATGCTCTCATGACTTATGTGCAGATGCTGACATAAACTGAAGATTGCCTTCCTCATTATAATTCAAAATATGTCATTATTTCAAAAATATTGTTATTTGATTCAGCTTTCTTTTTAAGACTTACAAACTATGAAAATATTTATTTTCATAGTTCATAGGCACTTTCCCAGACTGCTAAAAATCTCAAGGAAAATTTTACCACAGCTTAAATTTGCCTATTTGCCTGTTTGCCTATTTGCCTCTGGGTGTATTTTCTCAAATTTTCTTTTGTAATTTGTAGAAGCAAAATTGTTCATTTGTCTATATATATATATATATGTTCTCAGAGATGAGTTTCAGTAATTGATCAGCATGCAAATGAGTTTGAGCCTCATCATTTTTCTTCTGGTATTTATAAAATTGGTCTCACAGTTGAACAATGTTTAGTTATGTTATAGATATAGCATACTATTTCAGCTCTACTACAGTCAAAGTAGATCATACAATTTATATGTACATATTTTAAAGACCTATATGTAATTGCTACCTGCACAAAAATTGTTGGGCTTAAAAGATAGTCATATCTTTTTTAAAATAGTTCTGTCATGAGTAATGAATATATTTCTATAATGTTAATTGTAGTATTATTAACCAAAGTCACATTTTCAAATTCCTCTGTAATTGTTGTAGACAATGTTGTAAATTGTGTCATTAATTAACCATGATATAATTTTTCCATGTTTTATATTTTATAGAAATTATTCTTTAAGAATAAATATATATAATTATATGCCTTTGAATTGAATGAATTGATCATAACTAATCATCATAAACTCATATTTTTAAAAATTAGCTCCTCAGATACATGTAAAACAAAGAATTATGATTCTAGTTATTAATCCATTTGTAACAGGATGTGAAGTGTTAATTGAGAAAATGTTGAATGTTCAATTTGTTCCTTTAAACTTATATAAAAACTATTTGACTTAGGGAATATTTTTCTACATTTCTTTATTGCCTCTATAATTGACTTTTGGTCAAAACTAAGGAATAAGTGGGCCAAAATGGCACATACTTGTACCCAAGAATTCTGGGAGGCTGAGGCAGGAGGATCTCAAGTTGGAGCCCAGTCTGGTTAATTTAGCAACTAAACAAAGTCTTGCACTTAGAAGAAGAGAAGAGAGAGAAGAGAGAAGAGAGAAGAGAAAGGAGAGGATGGAAACAAGGCAGCACTGTAGTTCATAGTAAAGTCTCTGGATTCAAGCTTAGGGCAAAAAACAAAGAAAATCAATAAATAAGCATTTGGACCTTAACTGTTCCCATCTAAAATCCTAAATTGGCTTCACATTTTTACCTACACCTGTATGGAATATGCATCCATGTTTATTTGCTATAAAGAATGTATTTTTATAAAACTCATATAAGAAAATTACATATAATCTTCTAAGTTCTAAAACTTCTGCTTTTGGTATTAGCCTGAGTAACCTGAAAACTTTGCATCCACACAAAAAAAATCCTTACAAAGGAATGCTAAGAACAACTGTTTACTAATTGCTAAAATTTGGAAGTAATTAATACATAATTCGGTTTGATTTTTCATAAACTCATGGTGCTACATACTACCGTGTCATATTGTGTGGTCTTGGCTTTCATTCTATTTCACCATTGCATTTCACTAATTTTACCAATGCTGTGTTATCACACACACCACAGCTTTACGGTAAGTCCTGAATCTAGTAGTGTCAAATTCCCATCTTTTCTCTTGCAGTCTTTTTTCAGCTATTCTCAGTCTGTTGCATCTCCACATAACCACTCAGTTTGTTGATATCCACAAGGTTCTCTTAGGACTGATGGAAATGGCTCTGATGACACACACATATACACACCCAGAAATGTGTGAGTGTTCCAAAGAAGTGAGCGAATAAGCCTTAAAAAGACACGGGGGAAACAAAATGGGTAGCAGCATGCGAAAGAAGCAAACAGAAAGACTATACACCTTATGATTCCAACGGTGTGATATTTGGAAGAGGAAAAATCAGGGATCCAGGAAAAGGACAGGTAGATATTAGATGGAACAGATGCCCAGAGCTGCAGGGTTTCCAGGGCTGTGAATCTCCTCAGGGTGAAGCTTTAGTGGTGGACACAGGACAGTCTACCTTTTAAAAAGCACGTACAATATACAACACAAACAAGAAACACAAATGTGAATGTATAGTGGGAGTAATAAAAATGTGTCAATATAGATTCTTTGGTTTTAACGATAAACATCTCTGGAGTGGGATTTTAATGTTGAGTCATCTGTGCATATTTGGATTTGGAAGTAATAAAAAAAACTCTCTATCTTCCTTTCAACTTTTGGTATAAATTTAAATCTCCTCTACATACACAGTTCAATACTACTAATAACATTAGTAATGGTATTAATAAAAGATTCCCAGAGTCTGTACATATAATCCAATTTAAGCAGTATGTCTGGGTACGTGGTTTTGAATACCTTTTTTTTTGCTCTTCAACAGAAGTTACATACTAATGGATAAGATAGACCAATAGTTCTCTATGAACATATATATTTATAAAATCACTGCTTCATTCCATAAAACTGATACTAGAAAACCATATAGGACATTCACATATTTGAAAATATTTTCGAAAATATTTTAGAAAATTTGTAATGTTAGGGAAATATAATAATCTTGCTGAGCTTGAGGTTAGTGTGCATTAAATAGTGAGTCTATAGATGGCTGGAACTATGTAGTAAGACCTTGTCTCAAATAAAAAGATGAATGTAATTATGGAACAAGTAATACTTTAAAATTTAAATCTAAAAGCATAATCACATACATGTTTAAGACATTTATTTTAATTAAAGCATTATTGAAACCATGTTTATGTTAGTATTAAATAAATAAGACATTACATAGTCTGACACTCTAATTTTTAACCCAAATCAACATTTCTAACCTGCAATCATATTCTATTCAAGTGTTTAATTTTATACATTAGAATACTGCATTATAAATATTTTACTTGACAGTTATGATTTTTAAAAATTTCATAAAACTTTATCATTCCCACAGGAATGTTTGATTGACTCTCACATTCAGACTGGTGCTTTTCCACTGCAGAGCGCCCACGTCAAGCAGCTCTGCTGCTGCCCCTTCCTGCCAGTGTCCCCGCTGTTTCTCAAACCGTGAGTGTTAGGAGTCAGTGGTCTTCCCACGTCAGTATCTCTGTCCTTCTCATTCTGCCCACGAGGTGAAAAGTGGAAGATAAACAATGACCCTAAAGGAGCCATACACTTTTATTAATACTTTTTTCTATTTTAAAGGAATGAAAACATATTCACAAACACACAGCCATTTACAAAGTAGCACAAGGATAGTACAAGCAATACTGAAATACAGACAAGGTGACAGGGAATTAACAGTGGCTGTTGTATTACATATTGATAACTTCAAAGTAAATACACAGCAAAAGAAATACAAACATGCAAGGCTGATCAAATAATTAATCGTTAACTCTTCCTTTCAGTAAAGCGATAGAAGTCAGTAGTACAACTATGTGAGCTATACTGCATATACATACATACTTAATTATCCCTTTCTTCCTTTTCTCTTTTCCCTCATCCCAGTGGCTCTTTGCTTTTGAGCAGTCTCATTTCACAATATTTATTATACCTCATAATTTTTATTCACACTTTCTGGCTCTTACTAGTGATATAATACATTGCATACATGGGCACATCTGATTTATTTCACTTTTGAGTATGGTCTCTAGTTGTGACCATTTACCTATACAAACCTCAAGTTTATCTTTCTTTATAGCTGAGTATTATTCTATTATATAAAAATGCCACAATTTTTTTATTCTGTCCTCAGTGAATGGAATGTAGGTTGCTTGCATGATTTAGCTATTACAAATTGGGCCACTATAAACATGGGTGCACATATATTGCTATGATATGATGTTTTCAGATCTTCTGGGAAAATACCCAGAAGGGGAATAGCTGGGTTGAATGGGACCTCTAGGCTTAGTTTGCTGAGGAATCTCCAAACTGCTTTCCGCAGTGGTTTCACCTGTCTGCATTCCCACCACCAGTGGAGAAGAGTTCCAATTTCTCCACAGCCTCGCCAGCATTAGTTATTGGTTGATTTCTTAATGCTGGCCGTTCTTACTGGGGTGAGGTGAAATCTCAGCGTTGTTTTAATTTGCATTCCTAGAATGACTAATGATGTTAAAGATTTTCTCATGTGTTTGTTTTTCATTTGCATTTCTTTAACTGAGAAATGTATATTCATCTCAGATGCCCATTTGTGGGTTGCGTCTTTGAATTTTGGGAGCTTGATGTTTTTTAACTCTTTATATGTTCTAAATGGAAGACCTTTGTCCAATGGACAGCCTGCTAGGATTTTTTTCCCAATATGTGGGTTTTCTTTTTACTCTGCTGGTGATTTCTTTAGATGTGCAGAAACTTTTCAGTAAGGTGAGGTCCCAGTGTTGATTCTTTGAAGTATTTCCTGTGCAGTTTGGTTTTTGTTCATGAACTCTCTCCCTACCCCTATGTCAAGATTTTTACCTACTTTCTCTTCCAACAGATTTAGTGTTTCTGTTTTAACATTGAGATCTGTGATCCATTTTGACCAGAGTTTGGTGCATGGTGATAGATTTGGGTCTATTTTCAATCTTTGGCAAGTTGCAAGCCAATTTTTCCAGCAGCATTTATTAAAGAGGCTGTCTTTCTTCTAGTGAGCTTGTTTGGCCCCTTTGTCAAAGATTAGGTAGCTGAGTGTGTTTGTGGTTGTCAGTGCATCTTCCAGTCGGTTCCATTGATCCTCAGGTCTGTTTTTTAGCCAGTACCAAGTTGATTTTATTACTGTAGCTTTGTAGTATAATTTCAGGTCAGGGATTGTGTTTCCACCTGACTTTTCTTTGTTGGCCAGGATTGCTTTCGCTATTCTGGTTCTCTTCTGGTTCTTTTTGAACAGAATCATGAACATTTTTGAATTAGTTTTACTGTCTAGGATGAACTCTGGCAACAGATGTAGGTTAACTTTCAGTGGAATTTTCATTCTTATTCCTTTGACGTGGACAGCAGTGAGCCAACACCATCCAAGAAGGTCTGTGTTTAAAATGACCTGGGTGGGCTGAGGCTCTAGCTCCATGGCACACCTGTCTGGCAAGCACGGTGTCCTAAGTTTGACTCCCACTACCAAAAAACAAGCAAATAAATAAATAAAATAAAGTAACCTGAATATTACAAAAACTTCAAGTCAATTAAAAACAAGTATTCAGTTGATGAAATTATTGGAATAAGTTATTGAGAAGTGTAAAAGTGTTGTGACAAAACAAAATCAGTCTTTAAAAATTATTGATAGTTTATTTCATTTGGCCTATTAACATATGAACTAATGCCGTAAGAGTGGTTTCTATCTGAGAATGTCTCTATGGTGGCCAAAAGAATCAAAAAAAATTTCCTTTTAATTGGAAAAGATGTTGAAATAAAGAGTTACAAAGCTTCTCTGAAACCTGTTAAACCATTTGTATTTTTTATGATGGAGAAGAATGGATTTTTTCTTTTAGCTGTTAATTTGCTAATAATATGCTTATGTGTCAAGTTATAGTTAATAAATTTAAATATTTATTGGTCTTGAATGACAATTACAATTATGTAAACACTAACCTTATCTTTATTAATTTAGGTCAGAAATTTAAAAATGTATCAATTATATTATGTAAAATAATTTAATATCACTGTTCCACAAGGAAATAGACTTCTTTTCCCATTAATTAATTATACATGTATAAGCACATATATATACCTAAACCTGTGTATGTGTGTGTGTGTGATGGGTGCAAATGGGTGTATCTAGTTGTTAGTGCTGTCTTTATTTGATTGTTTGTCTTGTTGTAATAAATATTTTAAGTTCTTTTAATGGTTTTCACATGCACTTTTATTTACTTCTCTGTGCATTGGCTACACTTACATTCTCTTTTTTTTTTTTTTTTTTTTTCCGGGACCGGGGATCGAACTCAGGGCCTTAGTGCTTAGCGGCAAGCACTTAGCCCACTGAGCTGTACCTCCAGCCCTACACTTACATTCTGTGAAGGATATGAGAAGTTCTGGAAATTTTTAAGTGTTCTTTGATCAGTCTTTTTCTCTTTCTTTTGTTCTTTCAACTTTCTTTCACTTTTTTATATATATATAGTACTGGACACTGAACTTTGGGCCCAGGGCACTGACTGTAGACAAGTGACTCCCACTGAACTACATTTCTGGCCCCACTTCTCCTTCAGCCAAAATTGTGGAGAGCATTTATATGACTGAATAGTGAAACTTTCTCGAGAAATCTTCCAATATGTGTTTGAATTTACCTTGAGTCATATTTTTACATTGTTTTAAAATCTATAACATTTATTAAATGTTTTTTCTTGCAACTTTCCTGCTACTTTTTTCTGTTCTTATTTTAGAGAGAATAAAAAATAACAAAGTAACAGCAAAATATCAAAATGTGAAAAAAGTTACAGTTTAATTTTTTGATCAATCTGTTACCTTTTTTATCTCTTTTTGAGACAACGTCTCACTATGCAATGCAGGCCAGCCTTGAGCTCCCTTTCTATCCTCCTGCCTCAGCCTCCCGAGTGCTGGGATTACGGGTGTGCGCCACCAGGCCTAGCTGTGACTTTTTCCTTATTATGATACTTGTCATCTCCAGGATATTATAACTGATGCATTAGTATTCTTTTCAACAGATTGATTTTTATTAAACTAATTGATACCTCTGAATGTTTCAATTATATTTTTCGGTACTTTAAACGTTATTTCTCCACATTTACTTTTAATAAGTAAAATATTAACTAGGAAATCTATCCCATCTCATTTTTAGACAAGACTTGCAGAAAGTAGATACACTTTGCAAAAGACGAAAAAGATTACTATTCAAAAATGTCATCATAATTGGTCACAAGCCATTTAGAAGAGCCATTAATCTCTAGAATCAAACATAAATTGCATGCTAGATTTATTTTTGTAACTTCCCTCTCCCAGAGCGTTAGGGGCTCAGGAAATTGAAATTCAAACACAAACTGCAAATCCATAGTATATATTCCTTGAAGAAGGAACCCTTTGAATAGATACCTGACTGAGAACTGTGACAGGAGAGGGGAGGATTACCTGGGATAGAATTCAAAAGAAGCAGAGCTCATTCAGGATTACTCGAATGATTTAAAAAATAGTCTTCCATTGGATGAGTGCAATGTTCTGTGAATGCAACCGCAATTTACAGCTAGTTTTTATTTCACCCTCTCAGCACAAACACCAGTTACTCATCTCCACTCAGATCTCTGTCTCACCTGAACTATAACATAGCTTTATTAATCATAAGTCTGCAAATTAATAATGACAAAATTGTGCAAGGGTATTAAACTAAATGCATCTGTATCTGTAGCTGTGGAATATCTCTGACTGATTAATTTATACCCACCATCAAGTTGGGTGGAACTCTTTTGGTTGCTATGTACTGCTGACTATATGTCCTTTCTACTGTATTCTACAATATGTATGGGTCATTCTACTGGCACAAGTAAATATTTTGTTAACTATTCCCTTTATTTTGGAATAAAAGATTATTTCCAAAAAACAGTGAGTGTGCAGGAATTGGAACAAAGCCTTGTGTGCATCATGAATTACAAATTTCACACAAAGAAATTACAAAGCTAGGTAAAATTTGTAAGACAGATGCTATCATGGCACATTATTGATTGCAATATTTAAAATAAGGCACACAGGTTCACTGAGGCAGTGTGAAGGAGTTATATACTATATTTTTGTTCTGGAAACTCAGTCCTAGACATTGGGTTATGAGGTTGCAGACATGAGACTCTAGATTTGTTGAATGAGAATAAATACAACTCATCTTAATTCATGCATATTTATAATCAGCATTTCTCTTGTTAGATGTACTAGTTGAGGAAAGATCAGCGAGGAGGGAAAAATCATGGAGAGTCAATAACCAGGGTCTGAATTTCTGAGAAGTTTTCATTTCAGGAGCAACATGAAAATAATAAAACTTTGACAAAAGCAGAGAGGATAGTGTGGAAATGATGCTTGATAAACCTAATGCAGGGAGTGGTAAGGACTGGGAAGTGATTGATGAGGACATAATTAGCAGGTGTCAGCTGAAAGTATGAAGATTTAGAGCTTTTCATTTTTTTTATTTTTTTATTTTTCTTTATTTTTTAAAAAATAAAACTACGAAAACATTAACAAACAGACACCCATTAGCATACAAAATAGTACAATCACAACTGATCTATAGACAAGGTGACATGGTCTCAACAGTGGTTATTGCTTTATCCATTGATATCTTCGAAGTGTAAATATATGAACCCATACACAGACATGCAAAATTAGTCAGACAATTAATCCTCTCAACAACAGAAAAACACAAAACCAAAAATACAAAGACAGAAAACAAAACAGGCAAACAACAACAACAACAACAACAACAAAACCACCAATAGTTGCTGCTCTGCATATTAATATCTTCGAAGTGTGTGTTCAGGATAACACATATAGACATACAAGATTGATCAAATAACCCGTCATCAATTATTCCTTAGCATTAAGTGATATAATACAATAGCAGAACCATATTAGCCCTCTTGTATATATGTATATTCATATATACATACATACATTTTTGTCTCTTTCTTTTCTCCTTTCCCTTGTCCCATCTGTTCTTTGTTTTTCAACAGATTTCCTTCATGTCTCTTAGTTTATATTCCCATGCTCGGGTTCTTACACCAGTGATACAATACGTTGCCTGCACATGTATCGCTGATTTATTTCACTTATGAGTATGGACTCCAGTTTTGACCACTTGCCTACAAACTCCCCAAAAGTGTCTTTCTTTACAGCTGAAAAATATTCCATTATATAAAAATGCCACAATTTTTCAATCCAGTCTTCTGTGGATGGACACTTGGGTTGCTTCCACATTTTAGCTATTACAAATTGTGCTGCTATAAACATGGGTGCACATATGTCAGAGTGATATGATGTTTTCGGATCTTCTGGGAAAATACCCAGAAGAGGAATAGCTGGTTTGAATGGAACCTCTAGACCTAGTTTGCTGAGAAATCTCCAAACGGCCCTCCACAGTGGTTGCACCAGTCTGCGTTCCCACCAGCAGTGTAATAGAGTCCCTATTTCTCCACAGCCTCGCCAGCATCTGTTATTGGATGACTTTTTCATACTGGCCAGTCTTACAGGGGTGAGATGAAATCTCGATGTTGTTTTTATTTGTATTTCTCGAATGACTAAGGATGTG